>DWTU01001903.1:0-12356 GCA_018251515.1 Cecropterus confusis | reverse complement strand
AGAATGTGATATCTTACTATGTTTTATTCATTTTAGAGTCGAGAACGATTTTTAGATAACTTGATTGAAAACTACTAGTTTACTACTAGGTAATAATATGATTTTAAACAGAATTTTGATAAAAAAAAGGATTAAACTGGGTCAAAATGCAATAAAAATAAACAAAAAACCAATATCGTGCGTACCCGCTACATATGAAGTTTTATCAGTAATATTATTATCATAATCATTATAATATTATCGATATAATATTAACATTATAATAATATGTATTATTCAAGAAACTTAGATGTCTGTGAATTGTCATAACATAGTCCGTTTTGTGAAATAGCGGAGATGAATAATAAATCTCCCTTATCGCTGCACTTAGTTCGCTAAACAATGCATAAAGTGTAACAGAGAAATTGATGGTAGCTTTTGTCTTCGTAACTGCTGTTTTTATCAGTTGGAGTTATACAAAAATTGTGCGATCCTTATAACTTATTAACAATATTATACAATGCTACATAGATACTAGAATTGAAAGTCTAAGTTGACATAAGGGAGGCGGGCAAGGATGTTCGGGCCTTGAGTGGAAATCTCTTTACCGGGTTAATTCTCAAGGACGTTTACCTCCCGGATCCTTAATATTTATACATGATAATACAATGTTATAAAAGATTATAATGTAACGGTGTTAAATATATTTTACATTTGTAAAATGTAAAAGATATTTACCATCTCCTAAACAGTGGAGATGGTAAATATCTTTCTGGGTAGTTCAGTCCAGCGTCATCAGCAACGAACCGACGATCGTCATCTTGGTGGTCGGAGGTCACCTTGACTGGAAGCTCCCGCAGATGCGGCTGCCCTAGGTGGTTGATCGTGTTAATGACGTTTCCGCCAATGTCAATTATCGCACCTGCCCTCACCACACCTCACCCCTTCCCCTCGCCTCGCCTCAACTCATCCCCCTTCTCTCCACACCTCACCACATTGAAGCATCTCACCACTGCTCCGTTACAATATACATATAAATAAAATTGAAGTGTCTGTGTAACCGCGGAGCTCAGCTAGTATATATTTACAATATAATTTAAAAATCAGGGACCATTATATTTACTGTTTCATAAATATTTTATTTTTGTATAACAATCCTTGAGCATATTAAAAGTCAAGAAGCTTTAATTCAGCATAATTATACCTAATCCGAATTAATAAATTGATAACATTCGATATGATGATAATGACGCCATAATTATCATGATATATGTATAATACATTTTATCAAATCTGTTAAATATATTTGTAACTCATAAAACCTTTTTCTACCAACGTTGTTACTATAACTTTTCTTAAGTAAGGATCTATCTACCCATCAGTGGAACATAGTTATGATGATTAAATCATGATAATTATGATATCATTATCATTGTGATACCATAATTATCATGATATCATAGCATGTGTATTATCAAACGTGATTTCACTTATAAAAACATTTTTGAGGTAAACATTTTTATTAAAAACGTTGTTACTAGTGCATTCGTGCATTAAGCAAAAGATAAACATAAACCCATCAAGGTGGAAGAGCTCATGTAGCACGAAGAGCTTTGTTTCGTTCTAAGTGCAGATAACTAAGAGTTATTGTTCATACTACGTTTATGAGTACTTTTGCTTTTAGTCTATAATAAGTAACGTTCTTGGCGGGGTCATTTGGATTTGTTTAGAACAATAATAGAGTCTCTTAATCCACTTCTTCATTACAGTTACAGTTTCGCTATGTAGGTATAACATCGTATGGCTTTTTAAATATTAAAGATATTACAAACTAGCGACAATCGCGATCTTTCACAGATAAGATTAGATTTTTTTTTAACAATATAGAAGTAGCAAACGGGCATGTAGCCCACCGTTGGTAAATGGCTACCGCCGCCCATGGACATCTGTAATCAACCCTAGGTACGATCAAAGTCTCCATAATTAGTCATAGATGCGTTGCTACCCCTGAGGACTAAGATGGAATGCCTCGAGAAAAGTATGTCTCCCTTACCACACCCTTCAGACCAGAACTTAAAATCATATTAACTGCACGGCTTGCTATTGATTTGTTTCGTCAGTATTAACGCTACCACATACCGCAGATTGACATCGCGCTGGTTTTTCAAATCAAAGTTATTACGATTAGTAATTAAGCTATTTTTACAAAAGTGACGTCTAGTTACACAATGTGACGTCATTTTTTCAGCCCTCCCGCGAATTCGATAAGCGGTTTTTCACGCTGAGCTGTATATCGTAAAGAGTAATCGGCATTGCGTCAGCCGACACATTCGAAACGCTGTAAATGCCTGTAGGTGCGCTTTATTACATCATCTAAGAACTGTTCCACACGACGAAAATACTATTTGCTATACAATTCGTCGTAATTACTGTGGCATCACGCGTGACAGAGGTCGAAGATATTAATAGTTACATATTTTACCTGTTACCTTAGACACACTTTGAAAGCGAAATAAAGTTTTATACCCACTAAAATACACAATCCTGAATTCGTATCGAGAAATACGGAAAACAACTGAATTAATGTTTAATGTGTCACCAGTTTTTTGACTATGTTCGTATCTTAAAAAATTCAGCGCGTCTTTTACATTACTTTTCTTCGTTTTAAAATGATATAGCTGTAAATTCGAAGAAAAAAATATATTTAATTACGATTAAGACGATGGAAAATCTGTTAAAATACAGGTATTCTTAAATGTAGTTTAAAATATTGAAAATTCCTATGCCTTACTATTAAGTATTTCATATACTTTCTTACTAAATCAAGGTTACTGGACCGACCGCACCGACTTACTTTTACGTAGATATTAGCAGTAGAATAGCAAAGTTAAATGTGAAAATGTTTCTAAATACCCGTCTGCGTCAGAAAGAGGTGATGTTAAGGTGATGTTTTTCGAGCGTATGTATGTATGTATGTATGTTTGTTTGTATCTCCATTTCTTTGGCACGCGCTACAGCCCAAACGGCTTGACGGATTGTGACGTATGACATACCATTAGAATCGTCTTAGTTTGGAAAGTGACATAGGCTATATAATTTAAAAAAATGGCGCTTGCTAATAGGGGAAAAGAGGAGGAAATTCGAGAGGGAGCGACCACTTTTTTATTATCACGACAATATGGGTATCAAATGAAAACTAGTAAATAGATCATTCCTATTTTGACGAAAACTCCAATAAAGCGTTAAATTACATGTATCATTATGAACAGAAAAAGAGTTTAAAGCAGTCGGGTTGATTGTTTTAATATTTTTAACAATGTTACTAGTTTAAGCGTCGTTATAGTAGTTGAGTTTTAGTGGATCATTCAATACGCAAAAACCTAATATTGAGCCGTCATCGCCATAACTACGCTGTGTCAACAAACCGAGCGCCACAATTAGTGAAGGCGAGCATTTATATCATAGGCATACGGAAAGTTAAGTAACAACTTTCTTATAATATACAGGGTGCTAAATTAATCGAGAGACATATTTCAGGAATGTGTTCAGTATTCCGGTTTTGTGGCAACAATAATAAAATACATTATTACGATACATTATGAAATACATTGTTGTGCAACCTTTGATAAGGTGCCAAAATAAGTGAGTCTTTCTGAAATCAAATTGCACCCTTGGCAAAATAATTCGCAAACGTAGGAGTCTTTTTACATTTTTTATTTTTTATTATCATGACTGAATATATGAGGAACATACATTGAAACAAACACCCCATATACAATTTGGGGGAACCTTCTCTACAATAGTTATCGACGTCGGGCGAAACAGTCAATTAACTGACATATTATTACTCATAGGTACATCTTATATCTAACACTAATAGTATAAAGCTGAAGAGTTTGTTTGGTTAAACCCGCTAATTTCAGGAACAGTAGGTTCGAATTGAAAAATTATTCTATAACATCACGCTATGTTTGTTTGTTTGTTTTTTTATGTAGTAGCGGGTGAAACCGCGGGACACAGCTAGCAACTTCATATGAGTTCGTACTACATTTTACTAAATTGTACTTTTCTTGTATATTACAGTACACCTATAGCACACCTACCTGTATCTTCGTCGATATTCCAGATGAGAATTTCGCTTCAGGAACAGTGGTCTCATAAAAAATGAAAAGCCGGCAAAATATAAATATAATATATTTTTACAATATATTTATTCGTAAAGTACTATGTTTTTGCAATATATTTGTGAAATACTATTTTTCTCACAAAAAGGGTAAAATTTTACTGCGTCCTATACTAGGACGCAGTTATATTTTCATTAATTAAGTTGGATACCGCTTTAAATAAATAAAATTAACTTAAAATTAATAAAATGAAATGGAATAAAAATTGTATAAAATGAATATAAGTAAATACAGTTATGTATTTACTTATATTAATCTTATACCTTGTAAGTACCTTCCTGTAAGTGTCTACAACTACTTAAATTTTAGAGAAATCAAACAATATTCTATAAATTGATTACATTACCACTCGAATTACTATAAGGACTGTAAACGTCCGTAATCCTTAATCACCGTTTGTCAGTCAGTAGAGCAAATCCTAAAAATTTACCGGATACAACAACAACGCCTGGCGCTTAACGTATATTAAAAATCGACGCATGACGCTGCGAAATACGTCGCCGGCGCTTCGTTTCTCGTCCCATACATGCATATTGTATACACCAGTGTTTCTCAAATGGTGGTTCGCGTCCTGGTACCGGACCACAAGAACAAAATACCGGATCGCAGCATTGTCTCTTTGTATACCTTCGTTCATAATGAATAATGAACATTAGACTAATGTCTGCTATGTATTACGCTAGAAGATTTAAAACTTTTGGTGGGTACAATGGGATACTTGAAGCCGAGCCCTGGCATAAAAAAGTTTGAGTAACACTGATATACGCTTTATGACGCAACAATCGGTCTCGCTTGCTCGCGAGCCATGACTCGTGGCGCGTGTGTCGAGTACTCGACTCGCCAACGCCATGCCGACGCTCATTCCGATTTTAACTAGCGTGCTGGCAGGTCGCGCGATCCCCTCTATTTTTAAAAACACGTGGCTTGGTGGTTCATCTCATAACCTACGAGCCACATCTGTAACCCGCCAGCTGCTGACTGGGCCCCTCACCCCAAGTAAGTGATTTTACAGTAAAAATACCGGCTATGCGCTTTTTAAAATGTCTTATACATAAGACGTTAGAATTACGAAAAATATTTTTAAATGTAATTAAATCGTGAGTAATTATGTTTTTGCGAACTCATTTACGGTAGTCCGAGCCTTTATTCTAATGTTTTTATTATAATTCTTTTACATTTATGTCTCATACAGGTGTCAAGCTTTTAACCATACGGTTCCTAATTTGTGACATAAATCTTACTTTATGAATTACCCATTTATGTTTTTTTTAACAACTATTCATCAGTAAATCATGAATTGTTCGTAAATGACACCTAAAAAGTGTTTCCTCGAACCCATTTGCTATCAAGGAAAATGCGAGTAATCAATATTTTAGTTCATATCCATACAATGTTGTGTCCATTATTTAAATAACTAAATTAACACATCAACTAACTAAGGTTTTCCACGCCATTTCTTTCTATTGCACATTTTTTATCAATGCTTATAATCCAGGCAATATGTAGATTAGTGCAAAAGTCGAAGAAAAATTTCACTTATTTTTATTACTTGACTTTACTTGACATTCATTGCAAAGTTCAGGAAACCGGTTAAAGATAAACCGGCGCGGGCGCGTACTATAGACTGTTTAATCTAATCGGGGGTATGTTTTGCGATTTTGTGACGATATTCATCTGGACTATTTGTTTTCATTTAGCTAAACTAAAAAAGTATATATTTTTAGCATATATTATTTTAATAACGTATTTTTAGGCATTGTATCGATGTAAGTAAAAGGATGAAAGTCACACTTATACTGTACCAAGATGTACTTTTACTAAAAATATCAACATACAAACAACGGGTCATTGACTTCCCGAAGTTAACTGTAGTTCCAAACTTCTTTGTATCAATCACACGTCATCACATTTTCATTGATCTAGTTACAAATTTTACTTCAAAATTGTCAAATTGGCCCCAAAATTGTGTTAATTTGAATTTTCAGAAGCTAATTAACAATAACAAATAGTATCTACATAGAAGTTCATAAACATGTATTACGCAATTTATATCAAACAAAACAAAACAAAATATTTACAAGATTATGCTACGTTACTTAATAAATTAGCTGTTTGAAGCGTACTTGAAGTTTTCAATATGTTTTGCGACTTGCTGGCTATCAAGAATGTTTTCGGGGAATCGCGTTAACATGGTGGTTCTTTACAACTTGTATTTTGACTAATGATTGTGTCATAGAAGTATCAACTTGAATCAAACTGTTAGATGTGGAATGCTTACTACCGCCCATAGAGATCTTTAATAATCCAAGGTCGGATTTCCACTCAATACTACATGCATTCGCTTCTTAATCAACATTTATTTTTTGTTTAATATAAAATATTGTCTACGTAAAAGATTATATATTCAAATAATTTTGAATAAACAACAATATACAATATTTAGGATAAAATATAAATTTGTTTTCTCATAAAAGTTAGGCAAGTAAATGTGTTACATCTTACTTGCCTAACTTTTGTAAGGAATTAATTAAACTGCGTCTAAATTTCCGTGTAGGCATGTATCATAGTTGAAATTATGTGTTTTACATTGACAGTAATATAAACAATCAATTAGTTTTTTTTTTAAATTTCATATATCGTTCCACTGTACTTATAATCTTTCAGCATGCCTTATATTGACCTTAACTATGGCAAAACACACACTCCTCCGTGCACGCAGAGTTCATAATAACGGATTGAAACTTACGCTACGTTACTTGTATTGATATATAGATAATTATTACATCGTAACGGCCCAGGGTAACTTATGCTATTTGGCACTTTTAAAAAAGGTCGTAAATTGCTTCTAATTCTTCAGTTATTTCATCTAAGACGTGAGTGCTTATGACCATACGACAAAATTGAAAACTTATCTTCAGCCTAATATAACAATAACATTTTAATATATAATAAAATACATGTTTTAAATAACTCTTAAATTAATACTAACAGCACATATTTTTTGAATATCCTTGTAAGATAAAAAAAGGACGACGATCAGATTCGTTCACTGCTCATGTATGTTTAAAATGTTTTCAAAATTGATTTTAAGTAACTATAAATAACTAACAAAATTGTATGGAAGGCGCAGCGCAAGTCTAGAATTCGATAGTGTGGGCATCAAATGTATCTTTATAAAAATATTCATTAAATTGTACGAACTTAAATACATCGCAATAAACGTTCACTCATAAAATGCGAATAATTTGAAAATACAATGATTTAATTTATCTACTTAGCGAACAAAGTCAAACAACATTCTTGTTCAAACACTTCAAGGTAATCACAAGTGTTGTTATAATAAATTATCTCTTAATTATTTATTTTATAAAATAGGATAAGCGATAAGGTCCCAAGGTAATTTGACATGTAATAAAATTATTCGTTCGAATAGGGTGCGTTGAACTTTGTTTTTAAAGGGGGTAAAGTTCACGGGTAACATTTTTGTTCCCCTAGGCAATATTTTGTAGCTGTCCTATTCCCATGTAGCTTGAAATGGATTTTCATTATTATTTTTTTCGTCTGTTTTTACGTGTTAAACAGTTATGTACAGTAAACAATTAATCAACTCATATCAACAAATCATATGTGATCCAATGTGAAAACAAAATTTATGCGCACAATTACTGAACAAATTTCACGGTATTAATAGAAAAAAAAAACATGTGAGAAGGAAATATCTCACTGCTGGGACTCGGGTCTTTAAAAATTAAAAGGTTCCACCACATAATATTCGACAATTATGTAACGATATTAAAAAAAAGTATTTTAACTTCTGCTAAAAAAATATAATGACCTCGCAATGCTGATTAAGTCGACATCCACATTTCGACTATTTAGAAAAACAAATCAAACATCGCGTCAACACAACCATTTTCTCTGAGCCCTTGAGCGTTCAATAAGGGGGCGATGCCATTCACTTTGAGAAACACTGCAGTGTAACGTATAAACATGGGATATTTAATTTTATCATTTCTGTAGTAAATAATGCGCACCTGAAATTGCGATCTCGGGACTTCAGATAAGACAAATAACATCATGGCATTAAGTCATTAAGTCATTAATAAATTTGACGAACGTAATAAAAATAATTAGGTGATACTTATTCAATAAATCAAAATGTTAAAAAAGTAGCGAGTAATTCAATAAAACTTATTACATATTTCAGAATAAAGCTTT
Organism: Cecropterus confusis; assembly: GCA_018251515.1. Lineage (NCBI taxonomy): Eukaryota > Metazoa > Arthropoda > Insecta > Lepidoptera > Hesperiidae > Cecropterus > Cecropterus confusis. Next base: position 3,975 of record DWTU01001903.1, on the reverse strand, counting down.
TAAAGTAAAAAAATATGTGAAAACATATTAAAATAATCTTTACTAGTTCGGACTCAGACAAATACAAATAATGTATAAATAAACTCATAACCACCTTATCATGCATGCATATTATATATGTGCATTGATTCACGTCTAATTTAAATAATTATATGACTCCGGCGTGCACCATCGTGTCATGCAAAATGAAGCAAATCATTTGTCATATTGTTAATAATGCCATCACACCACACTGATCTCGACACCCTAGACGAATATATTCGGCAGGTACAAGAATAATTCTAATAACATCTGTCTGCATGCAAACGTACGCCATAATTGAGTGACGAAAACAAAACCCGTGTGACTCCTATATACAACGATTATTTGACGACCCGCGTGGTGGAGCCGTCACCATACCAGTCTGACACGCAGTGGGTCCCGGGTTCGATCGCCAACCAGACAGATATCTGAATGATAAGTTTAGATTGTATATTCGTCTTTGTATGTCTACGGTACCCACGACACAGGAAAAAAATCCTACAGTGGGGCTATGAGTGTAGAAAGCGTAAGCGTTATTGACATTTCTAAATCGTTCACGTGGCATATTACCTTTTAGATTAACGTTATATCTTAATCAAATTAACAGGCTATCAGGGCTTTATTTAAATTGTGTGAATACGAGTAGGTATTTAATTTAAATTTCACCTTCGCATTATTTGCTGTCCTTACCTTAGAAAGTTTACTACGCAACACTAATTTACGTCACTGCCAAAAATACATAAGCCCAACTCATGTCTCTTGAAACTGTCAAATGAGCATTGACACTATGACCTACTTATGACGATTCGTTAGAAAAGATGTAAGTTACATCGCGAAAATCTACAATTCTGTGTAAACTAATAAATACATGTTAAATAATTGTATAATTGTTAATTTTATCTACATGTATTCGTGATAAAAAATTGCGAAACCAATTTTTTAAATTAAAATCCTACGCAATGATTATATGGAATGACATGGATTACTCTTATTCGTGAAAATATCATTGCCATAAAAATTAATAAAATTAACATTGATAACTTGCGTGATTTTCGAGCGCCACAGCAATGATTAGATAATTTTCTATTTGTGTGCGCATTTAATACTATATATTTTATCTGTGAATAAATGATGACATTTAAATGCATTTTCTAGATTTAATACATGTTATCAGGGCTAAATAGAATTACGTGTGCCCTTAAGCCTAATGCGATTACGTAAGTGCGACACAACATAGAAGTCGTATCGGAAAAGTTCGGAAAACCGGTCGTTACCGAATCGGGTGCGACTTCAATATCGCGTATGTTAATAATTTCAAATAACAATTAAAGTTGTTTAACTTAAAATATTCAATACAATTCATTTTCAATAGAAATAACTTTTGTTTTTGTAATGTAGTAATATTTACTTATAAGATTTCCTTAATATTGTTTATTTATAAACGCTCAAAACAAACATATATTATAAAAGCTCCCAATGCAGTAATTGCTTAACGAGCCTCATTATTGTCGTTACCTTTGATCACGGGAAATTCATCTTCACATAAACTTCCCGACTGGAGAGCAAGAGGAAAACGCTAATACAAAAACAAGCCGTGCCATGCCGGGTTGTAATTAACTACTTACTAGATTTTTGTTATATTACTGAAGTACTAAATGGTGCAGTCCACTTGATAGTAAGTAGTCTCTGCCGCCCATGGATACCTGTAATCAAAGCCAGATAAGATTTGAGTTAAAACGCCTTGGACAATAATGTCTTCGTTACCTCACCCTTCAAAATCAGAACACCGCAGCGCTTAACACTGCTGTTATTAGGCAGAGATAGGTTTAGCGACTTATTCCCGGTGACGAAGCACAGAATTCTACCACATTTAAATTACAATAATTAAAATGTATTTTATACCCAAGTGGATATTTATTTTTTTCATACTCTAATATGTTTATCAGTCCCTAGATAATAATTCATGCTTATCAATTTTATTATGATGTCATGAATATTCACAATACCGTAGGTAATTCATCTAGCTTACAGGAAAGTTTATCAAATATTGATAATAGCGTGTTATAGGTCGATTTAGTATTGCAGCTAAGACAAATCAGTACTTACAAAATGTTATACATGTTTTTTGGCAGTTCGCCGACGAGCGACGTCGATATATTATAAAACAAACTTTCTTTGTCTCATGTACGAATGCAGTTTGAAACCGGTTGCCCATAACAAGATTTAGCAAACCTAATATATTCGTTTGTGGGCGATACGACAGTTTGCCCTTCAACTTTTAATAGTATTGTTTAGCATTTAATATAGACAACGACAATTAATTCGTAAATATGCAACCTATTTGAATATTACATTCATAATATTGTTATATCTGCGTGGCAGGCGACATTTTGATCTTAATTGAGAATTGTTTTAATTTTAACTACTGTAAAATGTGTTCCTTTACCTATGTACTTTTGTAGTTTAACTACAGTCGTATGACCGCAACTACGAAGCGCATGCTAAGATCTATGTTAACTGTTATTCTTAAATATTTGTTTTGTAGTCATCGAACAATACTGGTATCTATGATACTCATCTACGGAGTCGTAAAATAATAAAGTACCATTATTAATTACGCGACACTTATTTGAAGATACTTAGCAGTGTATTTATATTCTGATAGCATACCTGATGTATGCAAATAGTTGCAGACACAGAAGGTAGATCACCGGATAGCCACATCCAAGGTCCTTATAATTAAGTCAGTAAATATGAACTACAAATTCGATGACACCTGCGAAATACTCCACAAATGAGTAATGAACGTCCCGCCAAATATCCGCTGTTTACAGTTTACTCCAGAATGTTACTTCAAAGTAAATCCTTACTATCCTTGCTAATTTTATAAATACGAAAGTAACTCTGTCTGTATGTCTGCTACGATTTCACTCCAAAACCACCAAACCGATTGTAATGAAATTCGGTACAGAGATAGAATTGACCTTGGGAAAGGACATAGGCTAATTTTAATTGCGAAAAAGGGACTGAAGGGGTTAAATTAGGGGATGGTTTGTACGTAGGTGGAAGTTTGTATGGAAGTAAGTCATTGTTAAAAATAAAACCATGAAACTATATCCGATTCTTATAATCTTGGAATAAACCTTTTGTATTTGAAATAACATAATATTATGATAAAAAATTCCTTCTACTCCTCGATCCTGATGATGCAGGGGCTAGCCTAAACCATAGAAGTTAGCTATTTGGTGTTTACGGATATATAATAAGATTACTGAACAGAGACATACGATGAAAAATTTGACTTTCAAGTCCTCAAGCCTGATGATACAGGGGTACGGCACTACTGCAGGCCTAAACCAAAGAAGTTAGCCATTTGGAGCTAACGGATATATAATAAAATTACTAAGAAGAGATATATGATGAAATATTTGACCTTCAACTCTTCAACCCTGACGACGCAGGGGTACTTTGAACCTAGACCATAGAATTTGGCCATTTGGTGCTTACGTATATGCAGTAAGATTATGACGTAAAGATACAAGATGAAAATTTTGACCTTCAACTCCTCAAACCTGATGATGCAGGGTACTGCAAGCCTAAGCGATAAGAGTTCGCCATTTGCTGATTACGGATAAATAATAAGATTGCTAAGCAGAGACATGAGACGTCAAATTGGACCTACAACCCTTCAACCCTGATGATGCAAGGGTACTTCGAACGTAGACCATAGAAGGTAGCCGTTTGGTGCTTATAGTGTAAATAGTGCAGTAAGATTACTAAGAAGTGGTATGAGATGAACATCTTGACACTCAACTCCTCAAACTTGATCTATAACTCCTCTGCGTTCATCGAGTGGTACTGCCTTCCTAAACCACAGGTGTTCGTTACATGGCTCTTCGTGTATATAATAAGTTTATTGAGCAGATACATACTAACTAAATTTGTTCTTCAATT
>DWTU01001902.1:0-12361 GCA_018251515.1 Cecropterus confusis | reverse complement strand
TATATTTCTGTTCTGAGTCTGGGTGTTTGTGTATTCGTCTTTATATATCCATGACACCCACGACACAGGAGAAAAATCTTACTGTGGGGCTATGAATGTAGAAGGCGTTTATCATAAACAATATGTATCGTTGAACATTTTGGGGCTGTACTAAGCGAGATGTCACAGGTAGACCGTGACAAGGCAGCAGAATATTGAATGAATGTAATCCTGGAGTGTCACCCAAACTACGGGATTACATTCATTCAATAATAAGAATTCAATTCCTAAGCGGGCTCAACCACTCAAACGGTTCTAGTTAGGATTAAGGGAAATACGATTTTCGAAGAAATGCAGGTAACTGATAAGAGACATCAAAAAATTTTTGATTTCCGATTACTATTGATTTTATTTTGCAATAGATTTACGCCTTGCATAATATAATATGAAATTAATGCAAGGAAAGTGTTTTTGGTCTTTGGATCCTTATTTTTCTTACGAAGTATTCCTAGAACCATCTTAAGTTTTACTCTCAGTAATTCTACTCATTATAAGATTTTATAGGAGTATTTATTCATTTCAGTTTTCAAAGTTACAAAAAGTAACGGTATTAATATTATATGTATTATGTTGTTTATCTAATGTACAACAAATAGTAATTTAAGTAATATCCAATATGTTATATCGCGTAGTATCCAGCTGTATAACTTCTGATTGCGATCCCGTCGCTCTGCTGCGATTGCAGGAGAGCGATGGGAATCGATTTATATCGGGGGTGACCATGGCTTCGCAAGGATTTTCGGTACAAATTTTCAAACATATTAATTTATGCTTCAGAACAAACTAGACTACGTTATACACGGACCTTCAATTTTTTTTATTGGCCTAAGTCGTTATTTAACCGTTTTAACGTTCTATTCGTATACGCGTATTATGTATGTTCAGGCTTTATTCTGCGATGCGGTTACCGATCAACACGGTTTGAACGACATTGGATGCAATTAGTTTCACAGGCATACAAACGTTGTAGTAGTTTGTAGTTGCTTATTTTCGTTTGTAGTAGCGATAAGCATGTTTGTAGTTCCTTCTTTTCGTTTGTAGACCTGGCGGCTGGCCAGCACGCACTGCCTGGCGGTACTAATATATTACGTGTTTGGAGATGCTTATGCTCGTGATAAAAAACATAAAGAACTTAAAGGTAAAAAAAGCCAAGTTCATTACTGTCTACTTAGCCTACAAAAGAATTGAGATTCAAATAGGCTCCAAGTTCTGTACATTATTTTGAAATTTGAAGGAGCAAGAACACATAAAGTTTTTTATAAATTTAAAATACAATTTCTTGTATTTCTACAACAAAAATGTTTTCCACCTAATAATGAAAGTGATTAATTTTCACAGACAATTCATTTACACAAACCATTAATTAATTTAAAGAACAAGAAACAAGCCTAAAGAAAAATTAATACTAGCCAAGTGAGGCTAGTTTTTTTTTCGTAAATGAAACCTGTATTTTTTATTGTATTTGTTAAATCAAGTTACTGTATTTATATATTGACTTTTTTGGTAAAAACTAGTCAGTGAAATATGTTACTGAACCTTTTGGTCAAGGGAGTCCGAATCTTACTTGGCCGGTTTTTTCGTATGTCTTAGTCCGGATATTAAGACGTGTGCGGTCACTATCCGCTCATAAACTGCGGATTCAATGGGACGTGCGCGTCGCTGCAGTTAAGTGTCAATGGTAATAGTAAACAGTATTCGATTTGAAAATTAGAAATATGGTTCTTCACAATAAGTCTTCTCTTGACTTAAATTAAGCGTTCTGACTCAGTCCTTAGCATTCTAATTTAGTCTTAGCTATCTGTTTATTTGTTAGATGGACTGCTCGACTCTTTACTTGTATCGCATAAAATTTAATTAAATAAGAAATGAATACTGTACACTATTACGTTGTAATTAAATAATTTTAGGGAAGGCGATTTTGGTGTACTGTGACCCAAAAAAGAAATGGACCGTGAATGATAAATATCTTTGTGACCTGATGTAGGCAGTACACGATAATACATTAATCTATTTGAAGCCAAGTGAGGGTTTATAGGTCAGTTGGAATTTTAATTGAAAATTAATAGTAAGCGATTCGACGGCTGTGTTTTGGATGGTTGGTCGAGTGAATAGCATAAAATTGGATGTGGTCTGTGTCAGGTCTTAAAGTTCTGCACGTTTTATCCCCTCTTTTATTATATGGCAGTCGTTAGGAATTGGACAACTTTGCGATGCAAGTGGATTCATGGGGTGCGTCATATTACGTTAACCTACGAGTGTGTTCTGTTGTAAACAAATGAGTGTGATCTATTGTAAATAAGCCATAGTCAGGTGGTATATCGCATGATGCTGTGCTTAAGAGCCAATGGCAAAGGCCGATGCCAATACACTCATTGCAACATTAGGAAGTAATCATTAAACCTTCTTGGAAGTATTTGTGCTAATTGAAATCAATCGACAATTGATCCTCGCTGGAGATTTACTTATTTATAAATAAACAGAAAGCTTTAAAATTTCTTAAAACTATACCCGATATGTGTACCCTATCCTCGCAAGTTACATCTTACATATATATCTCTAACTTTTCTTGTTAGATCTAACAAGTTCTAGTACAAAGTAGAGGCTGGCTTGAACTCTAGTAAGATATGGTCGCTTTGTGTGAGTGATGTTTTCATTCACCAAGCAAATTCTCCACATTTGTGAAAGATACAATAGAGATATTATGGGTGGGTAGTCTTAAGTAGTAATAGAATGATGACCGTAAAAATCTTAACGGCGAAAGTAATGTTTTGTTAGAGTTGTCATTGAAGAGACTTTTCATTTTATCTGCGCTGTAATTATGATTATTGACTAATATATTTTAAGTAGATAAAATCTGTGGAGTGAAAACGTTTCAACTCGTGCCTTAGTGTTACTATCTATTTACTATTTTGAGGTTTATTGCAAAGGAAGTGTATAGAATTAGGCCAGAGGATTAGCATAGCGATCCAACGAGGCAATGTCGCCAGCATTTTGGTGACGCTTCCCAAGGTCAGCAATTTGGATGAAGCCTGCTATATTTAATGTTTAATTATATAGATTTTACTTATAATAATGTTATTATAATAAAAAATAAATTCTGTTTATACAAATTAACTCGCTCGTAGTGAGACGGTTGATTTATCCTCGAATGCATTTTGTCCAATGCATTGCAGTGTTATTATAATTAATAATTAGATTAAGATTATAATAACCGTAACCGTAACATCCGTAAAAAAGTAGACGATTTAACTGAGATTATTAAATTATAATTTAATTTTATCAAATACACTTGATGTGAGCAATGGTAGTTAGTTGATTTATACATCTATATATACAAAAATGGATTTTTGTCCGTATGACCTTTACAGAATCGTTATGCATTTGATCATGGGATGATCTTTAGCAAAGTTGTTGTGCATGAGCCCACGAAGGTTTCTGAGTTGGTATGACAATTTTCGATAGATGGCGCCACTGCCATTCAATCTAAAAATGAATTGAATATTTGTGTACCTAATGTCTTGCCTTGCACAAATAGTATAGAATAATTAAAGATCTTAAATATCATTATCATTTTGTAAATGTAAAAGTACTTATGTTTGTTACACACTGTTTAGTTAAGTAAGAATTAAGACAAATGATACTTTAAGACAATCCTTTCTTTGCGCTCTAATTGGTATGCTCTGAGTGCCGGCGCGTGTATAGGTACGAAACAATATCAGCACCTACTTATTTATAAGATAGACGGTAAAGACTTATCCTAGTTTCTTAATAAGATGGATAAAAAACTATTTTTCCTTGATTCAGTAATAAGTTAGTGTCACGCCCGTTAAGATAAAAATACTTACAGATCGAGAGTCGATGAAATGTTACATTGAAACCCATTTAAATGATTGCATTGTTTGAACAGTACATAAATACGATTAGATACAGAAGAAGAAGATTATTCCTCTGTATCTAATCGTATTTATGTACTGGTAACCTTACATTCGTTTATTGTTAAGTATATACATAAAACTATTTTTAACGAAAGTCATACGTAACGCGAGTATAGTCAGTACAGTGAAATTACTCAAAACTCCTATAAATCTCTAAAATTACATGTATAATATGATTATTATTGATCATTTCTCTATTAGGTTTACCATACTAAATAAAATACTCCAAGTAGCACGGACCATTTTGCAAATATCACCAACACAACAGTTATGAAAGCAAAGCAATATTACTCAACGCGCGAGAACAAGACCTAGATCTTAATTTTATTCTACCTGAGTACAGTATTTTTACTACTTAGCACTTAGTCCTATCAATAGGCTATCCATGATATAGCAAAAACATGCAATATGCACTTACCTACGTTAGTTATTTACCTTTTGATACTTTATTTAGGATACTATTTAAAATATAACTTAGTACATATCATATTACAGTTTTTGTGAGAAGCTGAAGTTTCCATACGGTGCCTTATTAAGTAGATTTCAATAACATAAATAATAAATATAAATATGCACTGTCCTTCCTAGAACTGTTTGCTAAACTTGACCATTATTTTCCAGTATGCACATGACTGAAAAGTTAGAGGCACGTTCGTAGTATTGGAGCCCCGGATCTCTTACAAGAGATTATTTTATTATGACTAAATACTCTGCTGCTATTGGCATCAAATTAAATGCTCATTATAGTTTCATAAGTTGCATTTTCATCCGCAACATGACATGAAGTAATATTTATAAATTAATACGTCTGAAGTCTTTATATAGTTTTCGAGAACGTTACAAAATTGGGTTTGCATACTGCATTTATTGTGCAACTTACAACACCAAATAACAAGAATGTTGGTCGCCGGACTAAATGCTATCAATCATAAAGCAAGTGGAGGAGATAAAGAAATATACACATTAACTATATATTAAGACATCAGCTGTGAAAATAATATCTACTTGGTTTAAGTGATATAGTTAAAGGTCGATAATAATGAGAATTTAGTTACTCCGTGTAACTTTTTTGATTGTATATTCATATATATTCAATGTAAGGCAATTTATTTATTCACAAATATTATTGCATAATATCGTTTTTAAGTGCGAGAAGTAATCTAACCAATAATCATATTATACTAATTTAAGCGTCATGTAGAATGTTAAATAAATTTATTATGTAATTTTTATGAATAATAAAATGTGACTGCATACAACAGAACAATATACTGGCAGGTAATACAAGAGAGTTATGGCAGAAGAGTGTTCATTGTCCTCTCCCTCTCGGGATGTGGGTGGTGTTCTGGCTAACGTTCTCGGACCGCGAATGTAATGATAACGGTTTCTTATAACCCGGCACTGTAAGTCCAGAGGAACAATGCAGAGTTTTATACAGTAGGAGTCCGGGAGTGCAGAAGGAGTACCTTCCTTCTAGAAGGTAGAAGGAAATCTATGAGGATTTCTCCGGGGTAAAAAAAGCAGAATTTTTAATTTTCATCGTAAACTCTTAATAAAATATAACGATGTTCTTCACAGGATTATGTATTGAACTACAATATCGATGAACAGTGAGAGCGTCCAACGCCTGACACATAAATAACTCTTAATAAAATACCTAGAGCTACGAAGTTCATACTCTTTTCTGTTCTACCATTGTTCATTGCGTTTTTTTCTGTAATTTATTAATATTTATTCATGTGCTTTTTAAATAAATCACCTGTCAGCATAAATTATCATGAGCTTGAAAATATCATTCGTTTAACCTTTCACACTATATGGTAGGCATGCTCTACTTTGAACTAATCCATGTAAATTTTAACAACGACCTGAAATGACTGACACGTTTAGTAACTTAATGAATTATTTAAGATTTATGTAAGTGTTGTTTACATTGATTGATATAGAAATAATATTTTATTAGCCGTATCTAACCTAGAAACCCAGAAAAACTTGGAATTCCAGTGTTGTGTAACAGTTTATACGCGCAGTTATGCTGAGATATTTTTTTGATAGCAAACTGGTATGGTATTTTAGTTCCTCTTAGATATATTGATCATATTTAGCGTTTAGAATTAAATCAAAAGGCTCCTAGCTTTACCTAAACCGAACTAAAAATATAGACGCGTCGTTGCCACTAATACCTAGTTAAAAGTCCATCTCATTTGTCTAACGTGTTTTAGGCATATCCCTTCAGTCAAGTTCAGTAATATATCTGAAACGTTTATAACTTTATAAATATATATGTAAGATACACATAAACAATCACACCATACGTTACTTTACTAAACACAATAGGAATTGCGAGAAAAATATAAAGGCCAGTCTAATTATTAGGTACCTCGGTGAATATTTGTTACCGTTGTAAGTATTTTAGTTGGCCGAATCAATTAAAATTTTATATTTAAATTATTCGCATAGGTTGGATAATTATTATGGAATGGCAACGTAGTGGTTAGAAAGTCGGCTTATCAAACTGGGCGTCCGAGGTTCTAATCAGGCATGCATTTCTGATTATTCGTGGTACGCATCGTAGCTACGTTAACATTATGAGACAATCTACATGTGTGAAAGTTAAAACATTGTCAAAAACGTATGAAGTACACTAATCCGTATCTGGCAGCGTGGTGGACTCTAAACCCTTCTCAATCTGACAGGATAGCCGTGAGATATCAATGGGTTGACGACAAATCATGTATGTCTGACAAATCGTGATCATTTATGCTTACGATTACGGCTTAATAAAAAGCGTAATAACGGTACATAGTTATCAAGGGACCGCCTACGTGTAATCATGATTCAAAAGACAAAGCTAATGGCAACACACAGCTGATAAACCTTGAGAAGTGACTGGCAACACTGGTAATTGGGTTAGCACAATAAATTCACGATGGTCAATCTATAATCCATAGAAAACACCTGACACAAATAGAAACAATTAAGTCTGTAATAATGCAGGTGCAACGTTAAATCGCAAATTGACTTTATTTGTTGTTAGAAATTGTTTTGTAATTATATTTTTTCTAAACAATAACTTTCTATTGTGGCCTAAATTTGTTTATTCTAAATAAAATGTTGCCCCGTACTAAAGGGCCTAAAAGCTTTCTTGCGGCAGCATTGTTTTTAGTTGACAATTATTAATGTTATTTCGAATTACTGTTTTAGTTTATGTATATATAAACTATCAATTGCTTAATATTCCTAACACGTTCATGTAGCGGGTATTTATAAAGGAAGGATAATATGAGTTAAATACTGTTGTTATGCCGCGGTGCTGTCTGCTGGTCATTGAGGACTTCGCAGAGTTCTGCGGAGCCCGTCCAGTAGTTGTTTCCCCAGTAGAACATCGACGTGTAGCGTCCGCTGGCATCCTCCACTGAAAATAAAAAGAAAACAATTATTTTTATGGTAATAACGATTAATTATAGTCATAGTAATATTAAAAGCTATAGTTCCTTTGAAAGAGATATAAAAAACCCGTTGTTATTCGTCTGCTACCTCATATTTCATGTTTTTCAATAAATAAGTTGATCAGTAATCATATATGTATCTCATATCTCAATGACTTATTATTTTTGTTTGATATTAAAGTTTATCTACCAACTTTGTTCCATAATATTGCAAAATCCAAGAAATTGAGAAGTTAAACGGAAACTAATAATTGCGAAGGTTTAAAATTGACACAGGTTCTTTAAGTAAACAAAAGTTGTTGTTGTTGTTTAAATAATTAGTGTCATTCATGAACACGCACATTGAAATAGTAGGATGCAGTATTATAAAAAGTATAGCTATTTATTCGTAAATGAAGACGTTCGTTATATGAAATATTCTAAATACGATCTGCAGTAGATGATTTTTTATTACGAAGTTGTGCCGATATTAATGTATGCACTTGAGTTTGAGTAGTACTTTATCATACGCCCATACCATACCGCCCAATTTGTCAAAATGTGATATAAAGTTCAAGGTGATTTATGTAGCCATCGCTTCCTTCCGCGGCAACAAGGAAGCGAGCTGATGACGGCTTTCTGATGCTCGGAGAAATTGCTTCCGGCCTGTAATTGCGAGCGATGCGCGAGCCGGCGACTGCCGCGTGACAGCTGTTATGATTGCGAAACAAATTGCGAATTATTGGCTCGCTATGAGGGTCCACTCTGATAATGACAGTAACTTCATTAACAGTTTTTCACGACGCTGGAGTGTCCTGCTATACGCTTTCCCCGTCAAGATACCGGCTTAACGAATCATAATGCCTCAGGTTACACTAACATTGTAACATAAAACTAAGTTAGAAATAAACATTTCTTTTATATCTTTCACGGCTGGGTATATCTGTTCCTTTGGAGCATAGTACGATTATACTAGCAGCAGGGCTGATGCATCTTGCTCATGCCAAGCTGGAGATCCAAGATTAAAATTCCTACTTTTGATTATGCATTTTATAATTCAATCTAGACTTGCTTTATCGTAACATAACAATTTGGTATGGAAACGTAGTATGTAAGAGTCAGCCATAACATCTCAAATGTGCCTAAATATAATCAACGGTGGGTCCATGGATAACACCCAGCCGATCACCCAGTGGAGGGGGTGAATAGAGGGGGGTGCAGTGATGTATGGATGTGTATACCAATATTTTGTGCATTTCTGGGGGGCGGGGGCGCTAAGCGACGCTAAATGGTAGAAATTCAATGTGTCACACGTTTTTTAAATATTTAGGAGAGAGGGGCAGCTTTCCCAGGTCACTAATGAATTGATGATTATAAAAGGAAAAAAATTAAAAAAGAAAAATATACAGCAACATATTAAAATGTAATGCTTAACCTTCAAAACCAAATTAATTTTTGATATGAAGGTTAATTCATCAGTTACAGCTACGCAATAAATCCTGACGACAACTCTGTAGAGACATCGAGGTTGCGTTAATAGGACGTTGTTGGCACTCCGCAATTTATTAGCGAAGCACCGTTATCGAATTCTGACTCAATTTGATCGAGAGAAAACTCGAGGGAAGGTCGCTGGGTTCATGACTCCAAGCGAATCGGATTCAGGGTCAAGCCCAGAAAGTTGACTAAGCTGTGCGTTTTGTAACCTTTGGCCTTAAGACTGATGAGGCTTTTCATTATATTATCTGCTTATGATAGTTCAAAAACAAGCTATGTTCCATGTTTAGAAAACAGAAAGTGCGAGTAGCGAACTTTATGTTAGTTAGCTTTTTCGTAACTTAGCAAAGCTGTCCTACGGGTATTATTGTTTGATTTACTTTGCAGGGGTGGCAACCGACCTTTAGATGAACGTACATGTAGTTAAAGCTACAAGTTTTATCTTCAGGCGGTTAGTGTACCAATATCAGTGTTTCTCAATGGGGGCGATAACCCACCTTTGTAGAAGTTTACTTTGTAGAAGCCAACTTATTTCAGAGAGCGATTATACGGAACTTTATAATTTTTTCGTCACCCTTTTCGTATTGTGCATTAAAAGAGGGCTAGGCAATAATTTGTTTTAAAACAGGGCGGTAAAAAGAAGTTTGAGAACATCTTACCTATTAAAATAAGTACTCCGTATATGACAGTTAAGACTGCAATAATGTACCAACGACATAAAAATTTAATTTGACTTGGTATAGGAAGATACGGTATAAAATTTTAAAAAGTTTTTCTATGTTTTGCTATTTCGCAACTTGCCTGTTAGCTTATTGGTGTAAATTTTAAATTACATAAAATCACGTCAATTTTATTTTATTTACTATAAAGATTCATTATTAATTTGAGTTTATGATTCCTACATTAATTGGCCAACACTAGGAATTCCCGAGTCGTGATTGCCACGGACTCTCAAAACTATATGATAAGTGTAGTCTAAAAATTAAAATTAAATACATCTTCTATCAGACAGGTACAAGAACTGCTAAATAAACGACAGGCACAAGAACTGTTAAATACGTGCGGTGTTTAAACTAGCTAATAGATACGACTGCTAAAGTTTACAGATCACCTTTGATTTTAACCGTTGAACATTGTTTCAAATAAAGTTTACACCAAAAAAATCTTTGACTATTTTATCAGCGTAGAGAAATTAATATTTGAGTGTCATTTCGGTGTTCTTACTTATTTCCTAATTAGTTTTCTTATTAATTACATAAAAAGAAACGGGTCTAATAGAGATGGTTTTACGTAATTTATACGTGCGTTTTAATCTGTGACTCACAGAATAAGGATCTTATTTTAAAGAATAGAGTAGAGATATATCAATTCCGACCTTCATCTTTATTGCATATAGCCCGCGGTATCATCCGCTTTAAAAAAATGTAACATAACTTCAAATTAAATTTACTTATAGTACATGAATTTTAGTAAAATTAAAATTAAATGTTATTTCAAGAGAGGGACTATAAATCATTAGTTCTCTTAAAAATCTTTAAACATTAATCGATTGAAAGTATGAGCAATGTAATAATAACTGATTGAGTTATGTAGCAAGATTATAAAAAATAATTTGACAGTTGATAGTTCGGATAACGTCAAGCGTAGCCTTTACCTTGTAATACATTTGTGAACATAACCTTGACTGCAAAACAAAGATTGTTGTTTGATTAGTAATTAATTTAATTATGTCGTCCTTCATTAACATTTGAGTTGTTACTATATGCTAATTTTTTAGCTGCTGTAGTTAAAGTACTATGTGTGTACGTAATTATTTGCGTGTGCGTGAGCTCCATATAGTACTATAGTAAAAAAGAAAAACGTGCGGCACTCGGGGACTGCCGCGATAAAGCTATTGCATAGCATTTTTTTATCAACTTATGCAATTATAAATATTTATTTATTTATTTTGTATTTTTTATCTTTGATATAAATTCAAGTTATACTTTTTGAGCGTGGTGACCGATAACAAAACATTTTTTTTCTTTTATTGAATAAATGAAATGTTAATATCGTTTATAATGTTTATATTATCGTAAAATATATGTAGGTTATTCAGAATATTTTATCATTGACATACGAAACATAAGTTTCTCACAAACAGCTACATATTCGTCCGATTTCCGAGCAGCTCGTCTTGATCCGTGCGAGCTTCGTACAGTCGTACCATATACATACACGTTCAGCGAACGCTCGGCTGAGCTTCATGGTAGGCGGAGTGAGGGGTGGAAGGTTTTATTTTCATTACGGAATTTCTTGATTCGGTCCCCGCACTTAAAGCCCGCGATAAAAGCTATGCAATAGCTTAAAACAACTTTCTCACTGGTTCCCTCCCCTGTTTATTCAAAAAAATATTTAGCCTGTGTCACTTTGATAACTGAGACGATTGTAATGATACGTCATATGTTACAATGTGTCAGGCCGTTAGGGCTTTAACGCGTACCAAAGAAATTGACAAACATATATGTGCTTTTAAAATATGACCCTCCTTCTGACGCAGTCTATAAAAAAGAGAGTATACCTTCATTTTCGTTGAAGTTTACATCCAGCAATAGACTGCTAGAAACTGGAAGATAGACATACCAGAATTGATCTCAGCCAAACATTATTACTTTCCAAATCGATTTAAAGAAGAAGTTAAAATACATCTGAAATATATTATAGTTTTTCAAACTATATAATGTCAGATGCGTCTCAAATCTTGTTTGTTTCAGAAAATGCTTCTGGTTATGCCGCCGCAAGTAATGAAAATAAGTACATGAGATATGGACACTTAAGCATTTTAATGAAGGACCTTCAAGGTCTGAACTGGGGAAATGATGAAGCTTTATGTTTGAGGCAATTGATAAGTATTATAAAAAATGTGCAGAACTCTACTCTTTGGGCCACATGGAGTAAGTATACTCATTCAATTTTCATTTTTATATTCTGAAAAATTAAATCATTTAGAAATTATTTTATGGATTTTAATAAAATAATATTTGTTTCAGTATGGGATTCAATGCAGACTCCAGTAGGTCAGTTGTATGGGTCAAGGAATAACTACGGCAATTATGACGAATGTCTTGAATTTCCCTGGGAGAAAGTGCTGCCAGACATGAGAACGCAATACTGTTTAGCTTATATTCATTTGGCTGAGGTGGAATTTGAAAATCCACCTGATCAAGCAGAACAGGTGGACTTTTTTGGAGACGTAAATAAATATATTCAAGTTAGTATCGATTACAATGACAATGACAATGATAACAGCATTATATCATAAGGGCGATATATTTTTTTTATATAAATTAATGAATTTTAGAGTAAAACCAAGCACCATCTCGAATTCAACACCCTAAGATGGGGAGTATGTACGCCGGCAGTTTGCAAGCCGCATTCAGTCAGTAAATTTGTTAGCGCGTTGTTCAGGCAAACTCACTTAGGCCT
>DWTU01001901.1:0-12362 GCA_018251515.1 Cecropterus confusis | reverse complement strand
AAGCTATATAACATTTCGCTATGTTTGTTTGTTTTTTTTTTCTTTAATACACAAGCAAAACTAGTTACTTACATAACCATAATTCGCTACTAAATAAAACGCACAACATAACAAATACTACATAGTACATTTGTGGCAAAATAGAGGTAGTTACTAAAACTATTACGAGATACGTAGTAGGGCATGAAAGTAATTAGCGCTGTAAGCAGACGCGGGCGTGCGGCTGGCAGCTCCGTGGGGTGTCGACTACTCCCAGTTTCTGTTGCCCTGGTACTTCGGTTATGTATCTAGTCTGCTTATTAGTTGGATGATAACTGACAGTTTTTGAAGTATAACTTCCTTAAAACCGTTGTGATTTGGAACGCGATGAAACGAAGATGCGTTACGAAAGCTGTTGTCGGCGTTAAAACTAGATGGCGCTGTACCTCTTTCTGAATCACGTGAACGGTTTTTTCCTAGCTTGTATACGAGCTCAAGTTTGGTATATGCAAAAGAGATGTCTGTATATGGGCTGCAATGATTACTTAATCGATTTTTGAAAAAGCATAAGTCTTTTGCTAAGAAAATATTATATTATTATTAAGTTCACTTCTGCCATGTGTGATTGCACACACACACTTTCTCCTATCGAGGTTTGATTCTATAGATGTCCTTGGGTGGCAGTGGCCATGTACAATCAGGTGGACTGGTGGATATCATAAAAACTATCAGCTGTATTTTGAAGCATTTCTTAAAACTAGTTTAAAAAATACTAGTTAAAGGAACCGCTGCATGCAAGGCACTAGATTTTTCTAAAAGGTACGAGAGCCCCTCCAAGATTCCTTTGCACTCAGAGTGCACTCGTCATAGTAGTCCTCACTCGTCATAGTCACCCTCGTAGTCTTCACTTTTATGTTCTTTGTGGGCCAAAACTCCTTGACCGAGTGGGTCTAAATTGCTTTGTGAAATTTTATGTGTAAGTTCATGCCCCGGTATCCTAGAGTGTGGTTGGATCTAGGAATAGCTATTTACAAATTCACATGAAATTTACTAAATACGGAAAAACTTTAAACAGAATAACAGGACAGGACTTAGCCAAAACAATCTAAATGTATCATTTATATCTTGTCATTTTGTTTTGCATCAATCAAATGAATCTTATTCATTTAGAGCATTTTGAACCAATTAGAGTGCATCCTCTGCTATATACTTATAAGAAGTTGAAATTGTGTATATATTTTTACATATAAGACTTTTAAGTAGGCAATATGTGTCTATATGTGTGTTATTTTAGGAAGGATCCGTTGGCTCAATGTTCTCAAGACCATATCACATGTTCATCATGCTTCATGGCAGAAATGATGTAGCGTTCCGGTGATGTCGAAGCAGTCTGCATGTGCTCTAATAGTTACTAAATGGATGTGATAGGTATCAAATAATCTAAAAAAATCTCTTGTCAGTAATTTCTGGCATAAGGTAGAAATGTCGTAAGTAATAAAAATCCTTCAAATAGCGAAGGCTGTCAGTTCTATGATGTTGCTCCCATTTGTGTATATTTCATGAAACGGCCAATTTAACCTCACAGAGTTAACGGTTTCTAAGTACGAAGTTCACCTGCACCGGGTTCCCAGCTAATGCATCTTTTCACTGACAATCAGCGGAGACCGATGACCTAGAAAGTGGAACTAACCTTTTATTCGTAATTACGGCGCGACCCCCTGTCACACTCGCTTGTAATTTTTTTCTCAAAGTCGGCATGAATAATCACATTTCTCTATACATTCCGAATTTTGGGCGTTGTAAAGAACGGCTTATGTTAAACGTTTCGATGGCGAACCTTGAATTTATTGCTATAAAGTGTATATTTAAGTGATGCCAGCCATTTCAACGGTACGGTGTGCCGTCCGCCGACCCCGTGACAGGCACAATTTCGCCCCGAAGTAGGTATATTTTTACCTTTTTATTACGTTCCGCGGTAATCCCGGGTACCTAATGCTATACAGTTGATGTTTGTGCGTAAGGATCTAAATTTTAAACGTTGCTCGCGACCTACATTATTTTGACCTATATAGATCTTGGTCTGTTCGTTAGTTTAAAGATTAGTATCACTATTTATTCTAGTATCTATGATGTCATAGTCACCTTATTAAAAGTTCGAACATAATTTAAACATTAATCTTACGCTCATTTGCCTTAATTTCTTACGAAACTGATGTTATGTTTTCCTTGTAACATTAAAAACATTCCATAATCATCTAGAAAAAATTAACCCGAAAAAGCTGCAGCACAATATTCATAAACTAGAGTAAAGGCCAAGGGTACTTCAGATATTCAGCCAGGCATGTCAATAATTGTGGAAATTCCGTAACATCATTGTCAATCACATTACTGCTGCCCGGAACCGCCCGGCCATCAAAACGTCATTACTAAACACACCCTCCATGTTTCCTCTTGTTTTATATTCATTCGGACAAGTGCCCTTAGCGAACATAGTTCCTAAATTTGCGATCGGAAAAAGTGAACTGAAATGTAGCGGGAAGTTCGTAGTGCAATCGAATAAAAGCGGGAAATCAATTTGAGTTTGGAACAGCCGTTAATGTTTGACGTTCGAACGCTTTTTTTTCTTTTTTGTTGGACGGTGTTGCGCTTTTTTGGCCAGTGACAAGTAGTTTTACTTTAGATCAATTAATTGAAGTGTCAGGCACAGTTAGGTAATGTTTGTCGTCCCGACCAGTAATGGGTACCAGTCGCCAAAAAATGTTTTAATGATCTGATAAGATTAATTCTGATTTGAAGAATAGAAATAGAATTAAAATTTATGTTCGCTCAATACATACAGGGAATCGATTAATGCTTAACACACGCATTTTAATGGCGTAGCCTTTTTCTAAGTATTTTAGGCTTTTGTTGTGTACATTTCATGATAGAACGAAATCTTGAGGTATAAATATTTCGACTTTATTTTCGATTTGGGATTTGTTTATCTATTTGCAATCAACACCAACTGATAATATCTTGGTGACATTAGCTTCACGTCGCCTTTCTAAAAACCGTAGGCCGCTTTTGTTTACAAGTTTGTTTATAGTCAACGGCCTTATCAATCTCGGCTGCATCACGTAACGTGCTCCAGTTCGCGATGATCGATAACCGCTGTCAGGCTGACAGTGTCAAGGTCGGGTTTGACAGCTGTCAAATCGCCCCAGACAGCGGCTGTCAAAGTGCGCGGCTGAAAAACGCGCGCTGTCAACCCGTAATGGATAGCCTTCCGGAGCACCACGGCGGCCATGTTCGGGCCAACGAACCTTGCTCACATTTTTTTAGTGTATCTTGTAATTATGTTGTTGGTTTTGTTATTGAGTTATGATAGTCTGCTTAAATTAAACGTATTACAGTAGTTGTGTGTTCCGATCGTTATTACTTTTGTTGCTGTTTGTAGTTCTTTATATTCCATCACGAAGTCTTCATCGCGATAATTTCTAATAAGTACTCACTTTGAGTCTTAATAGACTAACACATTTTTTTGCATCTTGAACTGAAACTGATAATTATTATAAAAATGAAAAACAAATTGGCTTATTTGGCTTTCTATTGTAGACTACTTTATTCTCATTCATAATTATAGATTTAGTACATACCACAGATAAATTATTTTAATGTCGGCGAAAAAACTTATTTAAGGGAAAATTAAAAATATTTGTAAAATGAATCTTAAGGGCATATTCTAAATCATAACGGCATACCCACTAAACGTTTTTGAACAATCTCTACATCTAGTTTGCAAAGTAAACACTCGAATATCGTGCAATCGTTCAAAACTACGTAGATTTGCGAATCGATCGTGCAAACTTAACAAAACTTCATTACGCCGCTGTCAAGGCGGCTTCATTCGAACACGTTTTTGACTTCGCCCAAAAACAAACACGACCTAAATGCACGTCTAATAGGTATACATTATCGATCTGTCCGTCCGTACCTACGGCTCATATACCTAGGATACTCCCCCCGAGGCGAGCCATCGACCCTGGGTTGCCACTCTCCGATCGCCACTTTACCCTGCAGAGAACAGAATTCGTTTTCCTTTGACAGATAAGTTTTCTTATGACGATTGCAAGTCTACCTAATGGGGGATCGTGTTCAATAAGACAGTAAAAGACGGGTCCAGTTCGAAGGATAATGGGCTTTATTGCTACGGATTAGGGCGACGGAACAGGGCGGGCGGTCCGCCCTACCTTGGGCGGGAGCAATTAGGCAAGTTGCTCGCGAAAGGTTTTAAAAATGCATTTTTTATTACTCACCGTTTTCACGGTCGGCAGAAATTGGTGGTGTTGGATGAGTTATTGTTGTTACGGTGTTAGCCGTGGAGTATTGGAAGTGGTAAAAAAGATGTAAACATTCGACGATCAGGGTGCTGGAGCAATCACTAGTTTAATATTTAGAAGGTCTCGGTTGAGATCCTTGGCCAGGCATTTAAATATGAAAATAAGTTTCTGTTTCTCATCTGGGTGCTCATTTACTTGTCGTTGTATGCGTCAGCGGCAACCATGATATAGGACTTCTAATCTAGCCCTAGGAATGTAAAAACGATATTTGTCAACATATGACCTTTCCTAATTTTGCCATTAAATTTAAAAAATCCAAAGAAACTCTGGCTCTATCTACCCTAAGTCGCTTCGTACTAAACGTTTTGCGTTTCCGTAATATTTACAATGACAAATTACAACTTTATTATAGACAAACATTCCACTTGAGAACCGCTGCCTCGACGCCTTAAAACGTATCAAATTTGGTACGTCATACAGATATACATACGTCGGCCTCAAACATTAGGTAATTACCGCCGGTTGGATCGATGGGATCGAACCCGCTACAAGTGGAGCTTAGGGCGGGCCATTAACCAAATTGCTTTATACAGACTCGATTTATGTAGCGGTATGTGGCGGCGATGGCACAGCGGATAGGGTTTTCGTTTTTCTAAATGTCTTAAGAAGAACAACAGTTGAAGTTTAAAGGCTTGAAGGAAGCCTTTGTGGTTCGACTTTGGAAACACCAAAGCATAAAACAATTGATAAGACAACAAAAGTTTGAAGGTGTGAAGGTTTGAAGAACCCTTTATTTTGCTATTATATTGGTTCGACTTTTTTTATATTATGGAAATAGCAAACGAGCTTGCAGCTCACCTGATGGTAAGTGGCTACTGCCGTCCATCCGTCCGTACATCTGTAATCAACTCTAGGTAAGATCAAAGTCTCACCTAAGGTCAGCCACAGATGCTTTGCTACCCGTGAGGCCTGAGATGGAAAGCCACGTAAAAGTATGTTTCGCTTACCACAGCCTTACCTTACCTTACCCTTCAGACCAGAACAGCCGGCCGGGCGCTGGCGTCTGGCCGGGGATCAAACTCGGGACCCACGGCGTGTCAGACTGGTATGGTGACCGCTCCACCACGTGGGTCGTCGATGATCGGGAATGGATCGGTGCCAAGGCCTTAGCCCAATTTACTGTAAAAAAGTAGTAAGACATTGCGTGTATTTTGAATAGCAATTCGGTATTATCTTAATAGTCATCATTAGTTTATAACAGTTGTATTTTTATTTAAATTCAAATGTTTAAAGGTCTCAGATTGAATCATATAGGTGCACTGTTTCCTTTTAACTATGCCCTCTAACAACAGTCCACCACTTCGACGATTTCACCAGTTTTCGGTCATTTGAGGACGGTTTTCACGTATCCATGGCCCAAAGTTCCTTCGTCCCAGATGGGAGTTTTTACCTTTATATATAAAGAAAATAAAATTGGTGGCTCCAAGGATCACTCGTGGTTCAACGTTAAAGATGGTTGTGCACTATAAACCTACAGCTTACATAATTTATTGTAAAATAACTACAGCATGTGTCTGTGTGCAACAGCTATATTGTAAAAAAATGTCGTACAAAAACTGACGCGTATCGGGCCGTTGCAAGTTTTTTGGGACTTTGATACAAAATCCAATTTTAATGTTCGGGAATAAAAATAAAAATAAATAATAAAAGTGGGGGAAAAAACCAAAAAGGGTCCGACATTCGGAGCGTAGTACCAGGCGCACATAAAACACGAGGTGTCTCTGCGGAGAAAAACTCCGAGTGATTTATCGTGAGAAGTGAACATCTTCGCGGTCCTTCCTTTATTCGGTGCATGCACAGGTAGATCCTGGCAGGTGCTGCCCGTCTGCCTGTTACAATGTTTTGTTTATTTCTTAGAAATAATATTTTGACTATTGTTGTTGATTTTTTTATTTACCTTTATATACCTATATCAGTGCACATGCAGGAAGACGGTTAAAGATGCATAAAATGGAAGGATTCTACGATCTATTCATATAATTGTTCTGTAGCTAACAATCGTCTGTACAGTCATTATTTCATTATGTACTGTACTACAATAGACAATAAAAATATAGAGTTTAAATACTTGTAAATAAACCTTACAACAAAAAAGCTCCAAGCACGCAAATTAACTCGAACAGCTACAATGAAACGAAGCGAATCGTTAAAAAAATAATTAATAGTGATTATTGAGTAAAAATAATTGCTGGTTCCTTTAAATTATGCCCCTTTGGTAGATCTAATTCTCGATTCACACAATCACTGTTATTAAGCTGGATCTGGCGTTCGTTTTCGAGCGATTCGGATCAAAACAGTTTTTCGAGGCAATTGTTTTAATTCGGGAAACACGAAAAAGAATTATGAACGCGTAATAACTATTCTCTAAACGGAAACATTGCTATTGTTTCATATTCTTTTATTGCATCTGCCTTTAATAGTCCGTTTGATCCGTATCAGGCGGGTCGGAATGAGCTTTCTTATTTATTTTTCGATTTCCAAATGGATGCGGCCGTAGAATTTACATAAAATGGGCGCGTCATCTACTATCTCAGTAATTAATACATTTTAAACTTTTATAAACCCCATACAATTTCATCGGCACCATGACTACATTACTCGCGTACTTATTTGTAGCTTCTTGGGTGTGAAGTGAATCGCCTGTTGATTTAGTGACAGTTAATGATACGTGCACGTACATAAAGAATAGGTGTCGTGGCGACGTTTCAACGGAACGGGAGCGTCACGGCGGACGCGCGAGTACAACAGGCATATTTAGACAATTTCCTTAACAAATACGACGAGGGGCTCGCCCTCATATAAATAACATAGCATTGCCACCTCGCTCGCCCTATTCTGATATTCGCCAGGTTATTACAATTTTTCGCCTTATGAATATCGTCGCGCGGAGCCGCCTTAATACCCCTCGCGTCGAGGGAGTCACACCTCAGCAATTTTACTTTAATTCGTATTTAGAGTGCCGCCTTATTTCGGTTACAAGATTTTTAGTATTTGTTTATGGCGTTAACCTGTTTTTTGAGTCGGCTATGGAGCAATTTTCGTTTCTTCCAACGACGCAATTCCGTTACGTTATTTCGGGGGCGACGACGCCGCAAATTGGCAATCTTATCTCGAGGAAAGTGCGAGACAACACGGGATCGAAGCTTTAATAACGAAGACAGTGCAGAGGTCAAGGGCTTTTTATTTTCATAAACGGAATGTTCGTTTCGCTCCGCGCGAGCGACGTCATCGCTTCGCTATCAATCATGCATGCACCATTGCGCCGCGCGCGCTTTTGTTCGAATTACGAATTTCGAAAAAGGTACATAACGCGAGAGAAAATTATGGCGGTTGCGTTCTTTTCACGATCCCGGCCGGCCGCCCCCCGGGCCGCACTAAAATACTGCACTATGGGATTGTTATTCGATTAAATAATTAAAATGAGCAACGTATATTCCCTCGTTCGCCGTACGTGCATGTTTACTACCGAAACAGTTATTCACGTCGGCGCGGTTTCCATTACGAGCCGAATAATGTTATACTGTGTGACACCGTTAAAAAAGTAGGAAAATTGCTAATGGTGTATGATATTGCCTCCCCTTATTTTGGGGTAAGAAAAGACTAGGGGTGGCAACACCTTCGCGCTCCCATGAGGTGTTTTTTTGAGTGGAGTGTTTTCTTTTTTTTCTTGGTAGATGTTTTTTGCGTAATGACGTGGAGGTCCTGGGAGGATTGGCCGAATCCATTAGATAGGCGGGTAGAGCTTAATGTAGCATTTTTTCTCTGGAATCGAAATCGGTTGTAAAAACGATGTCGCATGTGCGGCGGGAGCGACGAGTGAGGACATTAGCAGGAATTGTAATGGCCTTCCCTTCCTCTGCTAAGGGTCGTAGTTTCGTCTACAATTTGTAGAAAACATATTAAAGCAAGCTTGTTTATTGTATTTCGACAACATTTGACAAATATTTGTAAGTCGTTGCAGCGAAAACCAGTTTTAATCAAATAAAATCAATTGTAGGTAGAAAATAATAAAGTCTGCAACTAGTAACATTGTTAAAATTATAAAAAACCCGACTGTTTATACAGCATTATTTTGTTCATAATGCTATATTTAATTTAACGATTTATATAAGTTTTCGTGCAAATAATATTATAATAAAAGTATTAAAAAGTATTATAATAAATATATATTTAAAATGGTATATTTACTAGCTTTTATTTGATACCCATATTGTCGTCTGAATAAAATATTCAGTTTGAAATAAGTAGTCCTTTGTAATGTCTTTTTATTTTTATTCATTATAATGTGTACAAAAACTTGTAAATACGATAATAATAAATAAAATATTGTCGTCCCGTCCCCTCTTTTTCCGCCATTTCAAAAATTATATAGCCTATGTCGCTTTGCAAACTGAGACGATTTTAATGATTTGTCACATTTCGTTTGGACTGTAGACGTGGCAAAGAAATTAATACATACATACAAATATACGCTCGAAAAACATTACCATCCTTCTAACGCAGTCGGGTAAAATCATTTACCTTTCTTACTTTAACTGTGACAGGTTTACGGTTACACGTAGGTAATATCAAAAAATCATAAAGCCGCTTAAAACTAAATCATCCATCCATCCATCAGCTCTTAAAAGTCCACTGCTGGATAGGCCTTCCCTAATCTGCGCCACTCAGACCGGTCCTTGGCCTTTTGAATCTAGCGGTAGCCCGCCGTCTTCTTCAGGTCATCAGTCCACCTGGTCGGGGGGCGGTTAATAAATAATGACTTGTATTTTTAAGATGCATGTTTATGAGAATGATGTATAGGTACTCAATCACGCAAAAATTACTGGTCCGAATTGGATGACACATTGAGAACAGATAGCTTGTAACCTGAATAAACACAGGATATTCTGTACTGCGCTGAACAAAGCGGGCAGAGTCATGAATAATAAAATAATTAATAGAACTGTAGAAGACTTCAATTCTGTACATTGATTAAAAACTAACAAAAATACATCCAGGGGTCTTCAAATAAGTAACATAAGCCAAAAAAACATTTTGAAATTTTTGTCTGTCTGTTGTGCCGCTTTATAGCAAAAGCTACTGGACGGATTTTGATGATTTTTTTGTTATATAGCTATTAGATCTTGGCAACACATAGGCTATAATTTATTTGAAACATTTGTCTGTCTGCCTGTCGCCCGACTTTCACGCAAAAGCTACTGGACAGTCACAAGCGTTGTTTTGTCAATGTCTCCTTGCCATAGAGTAACTTGAATATCAGGTATAGAAATTAAAGCCAGCGCCATCTATTGACTACCTGTCAATTACATAGTACATTATATGGTAGAGAGACACTGATATAGTAGAGGTTTCTATGTGATGTCATAAATAAACACATTTTCTCGCGCTTTCATTGCCAACGCTGGCTAAACCCTACGAGATAGATCAAATAATGTGTATTTTTCGCATATTTTTTTGTTATTTAACATTATTTAAATTGGCGCTACGAAGTTCGCCGGGTCAGCTAGTAAAGATTAAAATCAGACGAAATATGCAACCAATAATTTTGTAGATCTAAATTGTTTTATTGACTTAATAAATTTACACGTAACCCATCTTCATCATTTATTCAAAATGTATACATGAAATTATAATGAAAACCTTTATGTTTCCAGGCAAGTGGTGCCCGTCGCGGCGGGAGTGGTCGTCGCCGCCCGACGTGGCGCGGCGGGTCTACTCCTCGGTGTTCCTGGGCAGCCCTGGGGAGTACCCAGGGAAATATCCACCCCTTTTCTATATTTTACACTATCTCTCAAAGCCCCACAGTACGCTTTTCCTGGGTCGTGGGTGCCATGGCCACGCGAAGACGAATACATAAACACCCAGACTCAAAATGTAAACCCATCATTTAGATGTCTGTCTGGCCGGGGATCGAACCCGCAACCCAATGCGTGACAGACCGGTATGGTTACTGCTCCGTCACGCAGGACGTCAGGTTTTGAATTTCTAGCCCTAGTATCTGATATATCTAAGAATATATATCTTAGACTACGAGGGTAGCACCGTCATACCTATTTCTGCCTAATAACAGTGGGAAGCGCTGCTAGGTTCTGTTTTCAAGGTTTTTAGATGATATGACTTATCCGAGACGGTCTAACTTAGGCCACTGAGGAAGCGACGTATCTATGCCTAACCTTAGTTATAATTCTAATCTTATCTGTGGTTGGGTTCATTCATTGGCCACGTCTCATCACGTTTACTACGTGTTTATATGTTACTTCAGTCTTATAAAAAATATACTATTACTCAATAATCATTATAGTAAAACTTAACTGAAACATTTGGCTTAGAATACCAGCTGATTCCTTTTTATTTTCGGTTACAAATGTCATGCAGGCAGGCATCACATATCATCAGGCATTTTTCTTCAAGTCCGTCTAAAAAAGCCATTTATAAAGACCAAATAAACCATTATCAAGGAGACGTTTTACTTCTATACGATATAGGTATTCACTCGCATTAAAATACCCGAATATTCAAATTTAAATTTAGAACACACGTCATGCGAGAGCTAATTCGCGACCACAGACAAAAAATAGATAGCGACTGATTTATACGGTCATATTATAATATGTATATACAGCCATTATACTAACATAACTACAAAAATGTGCACATTGTCTTTTGCATTAACTATTTAGATAAGATTATAGTGGCTTTTAAATTATATTAATATTATACACAGGTGGATGTTATCATAGCACCTACCATCCGTAACGGTATTTAAATATGTTTAATTATTTTTGTGCGAACTATTTTGAACATTAGTATCACGCGGTAAATAAATTTTGTTCCTCATTTTTAAATTTGGATCCTTTTATTTATTTTATAAATGACAACTCCACGTTTTAGTTTTAACATCGTACACATAATGTGTGTGAATAATTTATTTTATATTCCCGATGTACACAAATAATCAATTACGCCTGCAGTAGGTATAGTGTTTTATAAAACAAGTTTTTCTGCCATATCAAATGAATTATTCACATAGCATCATTCATTTTATAGTTATACCTACTTGTGCTATAAGTATTATAATTCGAATTTCATTAAAATACCTTTGTCGGTTTCCGAACTAAAGTTACCATTACGCTAATTTCTATCGTTTGATACTTCTACAGATTTCATTTGTAATTATATTAAAGTATGTATCTACTTTTTTATATAGACCTCAATGTAATGTCGAATCACCAAAGTCAATAAAAAGAAATGGCCGGGAATACTCAAATTATTTACACCACGTCAATTTTTAAAACAATTTAAGTGAATAATATGAATTACAAGTTTACAACTAACCGCGTACAGCCTGACGGACGGGCGACATTTTGTATTTATAAACGTAGGCTATATATGATTCTGGTTGTTTTTTTTACATACATATATTATACATACATACATTTTGAGTAAGATAACATGCAGTAAGTGCCTACTTGTTGATAAATAACATTTGAATGATACTTTTAAGGTTTTGCAACGTAATTGCAACTTTTCTATAAAAACTAGGAACCCGTAGTCCTTGTCCTTAGACCCTTGGAATAAAAAGCTTTAAGGGCGTTAGTTTATGATGCTGGTCAGTAAAGGTTTAGTTGATTTCCTTTTAAAAGAGCTTTTTTAACTGCGTTTCGTATGAACAATTAAAACTCCAAAGCATATTTGGATGAGACTTGCACAGTATAGGAACAACTTTAATATGGCCGTAATTTTTAAGTATTTTAAATCAAGTTCAGTTTATTCTACACTCCATTTGCAGTGTCATAGACACAGACAATATTAAGAAAGAGAACCAAAACAGATACCTAAACTCATCAATATGTACCTACTACCTATATGACTGGGGATCGAACCCGGAACACTGTGGTAGATAACAAAACACAGTGACTGCTGCGCTAATTACGTTAACGACAGCCGGAGGACTCAAAAAAAAACCAAAGTTACTTTAAACTAATTTATTAAACTAATTAAATT
>DWTU01001900.1:0-12363 GCA_018251515.1 Cecropterus confusis | reverse complement strand
CCATGATCCATGTAACTGGGTCGATATATCGGCAAAAGGAAACTCAAAAGAATTTCATAAAACCACACATCGTGAGTACCCGTAACATATTATAATAATTAAAAACAGATTCAAAAAGTCAATTCAAAATATAGCTACTCAACACCATGACTTTTCAAGCAACTTTTCAAGCAAGATAACAGGAAATTATACTCCTGTTATCGAGAAAAGTCCGTCAAGTTTTGATATGGGGCGAGACGTGAACGCACTACTAAGGGCTCTTCTGAATTCAGGGCAGGAACAATATTTGCAAGAAGCATATATTTAGGTCAAGTTCGTAAAGAGTGAGGAAAAAACGGAATTCTACGGAAATAAAATAAGGTAAAACGATGTGAGAATAACTAAGTTTTCTCTATGAATCTAAACTCGTAATATTTTTGCGAGGGGTTATAATATACAGATATGCAGTATTATTTGATGATAGATTAGTAAATTGATTCTTCCAATTTTAAGCAAACTAACTAAAATAATTCTAAGACAAACTTTAATTGTGGACGTTTTCTTTTACTCCATGCACCATTTATCTTTATATCTACGTAGATATTAATATTTGCACTGATATGGTAAGCTACTAGTACAACAGTGCATTTTAGCACTGTTGTACTAGTAGCTTACCATATAACAGTGGAGATATTGGACAAAATAATGTCAAAATATGTTAATAATGAAAAGATCCACCCATAGGTACTCAACATTTATCAAATTTCATTTTTTAATTCTATTTCTGTTTACCTTACATCAATATGGTCCAGTAAAAATAAACATGTTCCTTTCCTGATACATAAGAACATGTAAACGCCATTTAGGACACATGTCCAAGACAGTGAAATAATCATATTCACACACACATTTTGTAGGTCAATAGTACAAGGAAAATGATAAAGGAAAAAGTTGAAAAATATTTCAACAATGAAAAAGGAAAAGATTCCAAAAAATAAGAGAACATCGCTTTAATAAATTATAGCAATTACTTTAATGTAATTTGAGAGTTTGAAAGCGTTATAATGACTTTCCACGGAGACGATTTTTGGGTCAAAATCGTAAACCAAATAGAGAAATTAAGGACTCCAATTGAAATGAAAACGGAATAACTTATCTCATAAAGCCATTAGGAGAATATAGGTCAAGAATGTTTAGTAAGGGAATCGACTCAATCATAGATATTTAATTATATTGCTTGGAGGGAGATACATTAAATCTATACAGCAAAGAAAAGTACGTGAATATTTGTAATTCCACACTACTTCGTCAAATAACAACCGTGTCCTAAGCTTACGTACTGTACATAAATAAAACTGATTTATAAAAATCTGAGTCTAAAATACCTAAATCATTTTAATGCTAATTTTAAATTCAAGTAGACTATAAAGTTAACGACGATTATCTACTCACATGGAAGCCAGAGTAGGAGGTTAGGTAGACTACGAAGAGTTCATCCATATATGAAAATAATATATCGTAAAATTATATTGTCATTGAGAAAGCACCTCTTATCAAAATACATGGCCCGAGGGTGTGAAAATGCTTTTAGATGGCCCTTTAGAATTCGTGAACAGGGTCGAATTTGTGAACAGGAAAGTGGGTGCAAAACATTAATAATCAGGACGATGTCCAATTACTTCAAAAATATGTTTGTTTTTTTGTATTCTTGTTTATTAAATTTTTCATAAAAACTTTCAAAGAAGATGATCATTTAATTCTGCAAACAGTTTGCCAATGAGTTACGTTTAGTACGCATTATCTGATAATAAACAAAACCATTGTAATACAATTTTTAATAGTAGTTATTATTATTTTTTCTTGCAGATTCCTCTAACAATGATGATGAAGCGTGAAATATTCCCCAAAATGACGGACCGTACCATTTCACCCAAGGAAAACGAACTGCGAGCCCTCTCAACATTCTTCAAGCAATCCTGCATTGTGGGACAATGGTCACCTGACCCGAAGACCAATGCTGCATGGAGTTAGTTAATTTGTTTAAATAGTCTCATACATAGAAGGTCCATCAAGTTAGTACAAATGTGATTCGATCGAGGAATTACCACGGCTACACCTGTTTCTACCGTGAAACAGTTCTTGCGTTTCGGTGAAAAGGTGTGGTACCCCTGAAGGTTACTTATAAGTGGGAATCTTTCATGTTAGAGTTTCTTTTCTATCTATTCTAGTAAATAATTCATTTCAACTACAGAACAGATCTGGCGATCAGACAGAATCTGGCGATAAAATCACAAGGAAGGTGTGAAACTTTACCGTCTTTACTATCTACGAGGTTTTGATAAAGATGTCATTCTGTGGTTCGCAAGATAATTAATAACACTTTCATAATTTGGAACACTTAAATAAAATACTTTTAGAAAACATTTTCAGAAAATCGTACGAAAGTAAAGTATGTCGAGTAACAACTGTTTCTAAGAACCATAAATGTCGTGGTTCAATTTAAAAACTTTCAGTAAAAGAGAATTTCATATAAAGCCTTATGTGAGTTGCAATGGAAGTTGAAGTTTGAAGTACTTACATTCCAAGCGGGTCTAGTGCTGCTCAAGTGAGTAGTTTCAAAAGTAAATGAAACTGAAAATTACTGCGCTATTATATGGAACGGTACTTTTAGACGTAACATTTAAAAAGGAAGTGGTTTCATAAATAATAAAACATTTTACAGAAATATTATTAGTAATTTTATCAACACTTCTTAATTATATCGTCTCTGAAGGAAGGTGGCCTTAAACCGCCTCATTGTGTAATTGCACGTTATTAGACTCCACATTTCTATGAGTAACATACGAGTATAAAATAGGCATTCTCAACGTATTTCTTCACCGTACAAAAAAATGTGAAATTACTTTTATGGTTTCTAAAAAATAATAAACGTAAAAATACTCAAGATTTGAACCTGGACTTGATAGTCTAGTTTTAAATCTTAAGTACTAACTCTCATACGTTGACTATGATATCAAAAATAACAAAAAGAGTTAACACAGGTTTTCTAGAACCGCAGACAGCCCTTTAGGTAATGTCAATATTATTAAAGAGCAACAACACCGACAAAACGAAAAGAGCGAATGTTTATTCAATTAGGTTGCATACACAACGCCTGAGTAACTACGTAGACACCAGCGAAAAGGACGCAAAAATAATATTACCGTTTATGGAACGGTATTTTTAGAAGTCGAATTGTTCACGTTTGGAAGAGTTTACAAAAGTAATAAAACAAGTGGAAAAAATATTGATAGAGAAAACGTGCCAGCACAAAATTCCTAGAATCCCAAACAACGTTTAGGCAATGTCAATACTATTAACGCAATAAGGCCGACAAAACGAAAAGAGAAAATGTTTATTCAATTAGGTTACGCACACTATAGGTGTCTGTGTACTCGCCTGCGAGGACGCAAATAAATAAAGGACGCAATAATAAAATTGGGAGCTAGATTCTGGGGATTCTTGTGTTGCCGCGTGAGATTAAGCTAAATTATTTATGAGAAAAATGAGGTCAGAGCGTATAATCGCTAAGCTTGCTCACTTAATGGTGACATATTTTGAGATATGATGATACACCTTTTTCATGTTTACTTAATAAATGTCAACTTACTTAATAAATGTCAACTTAATAAATGGAACTGTCGAACGTTTTTGCAGTACACCGGTTAGTAAGTGGTCACTAACATCTGTAACCAACTTCACATCGAATCTGTAATTTACTTTAGATAGACTGAAGTCACTTACAAATGTGTTGGGGTTCTTGAGGACTGTATCGATCGCCTCATATAGTGCTCTCCAGTCGAAACGCCAATTACTTCACGCTAGAATAAGTGACGGTGATACCTCCCCGGTCGAATCATACTTGTTCTACCACCTGGCAAATGTTGTTGCGCTAATGTTAATATGAAATGGCTTAAATCTCATGGGAAATTATGACTTGTACATCTTGTGACTTGTAAATCTGATACATGTACGAGTATATGACCCGTCTCCCACCTAACTTTTCTTTAAAATTTTAAAGATGGTAAAACTTGTATGATTGCACTGCGGTACCAGTTTATCACTTATTTCTTTTGTGTCAGTGGCTATAAATGGCTATTGTATAGATTCAAGAAGGTAGTAAGCTAGAGATACCATTAACAAGCATCCTTGGTCTTCAAAAGTACTAACGGTTGACCTTTGGTTTTCTCTCCTATACATGGTCAGGTCAGACCTAATATAGTAATAATAATAAAATTCATTTATTTTCTCTCACAATAATTTCTCTCACAATATAATTTACTTATATCACATGAAAATAATAAACTTCATGCTTTCCGTTATTTCAATACAAAAAGCCAAATTTCACGTAGCGAATTGAACGCAGCTAAATTGAATCCGCCGGCTGTTGTCATTTACATAACGAGAGCGTTTCCCATTAACGTTATTAACAATTTCACAGAGGCTCAATACAAACAGCTGTGTGCACTCTGCGAACACCCAGACAAATGTGACTACCCTGACAACTTCAGTGGTTACGAGGGTGCTTTACGTTGCCTGGCTCATAATGGGGGAGAAGTGGCCTTCACTAAGGTCATCTATGTGCGGAAGTTCTTCGGGGTAAGTTATTACAATACACTACTTACAATAGTTCGTTAATAAAAATAATGTAATCAAATAATTTCCTAGTAGATAGAAGCTATATAACGTTTCCGAGCCAAATTGTTATCATCGATAATTCAAGGACACAAAGGACGGAGAGGTCGTACAAGAAAAATGGAAGAATAGAACGATTTCTGTGTTAATCGTGTGGATATGGTTCAATAAAATTTAGTCTTCATTAAGTTCAAGAAAATAGTGCTCTTTTCTGTAGTGGTTTATAAATCGTTTCTAGGAAGATTGTAATCCAAAGTAGCAGATTTTCTTTACCTCAAGCACGTTCTCTAAATTGTGTGAGCTAAAAGGATACTTTGTACCATTATGGTAGTATACAATAATTTCCAATGTCGTTGCACACACAAATACAAGATATTCGGCCAAAAACTCCCAGATGCAGACACTAAATGTATCTATTAGACGTCCGCCTGAATCGAATCCGGGGCCAAACACTTATCAGACCAGTATGTCTGCCGCGCGAGTTAAAGAATGAAAGATATAAAAAAGCCTGCAGTTTAGATTTAGAATCTTTGTCGAAATAAGTATATTTCTAGAATTTTCTACAATTGCCCAAATTTGCAGCTCCCAGTGGGCACAATTCCAGCGAGTCCTTCAACAGAGAACCCGGATGATTTCGCATATCTCTGTGTCGATGGTAGCAAGAAGGCGATAAGGGACAAACCCTGCTCCTGGGCGGCTAGACCTTGGCAGGGCTTGTTGGGCCACAACGATGTGTTAGCCAAACTAACGCCTTTGAGGGAGAAGATCAAGCAACTCGCTGATTACGGTGAATACAACTCATATATTATTGTTTAGTGATTTGTTGTAGTGTATTGGTAAAGTTTAGTTTTATTGTATTTAATTTCTAACAATAATATGCTGTTCCTTATTTTTATAAATCCCTAAAAGCGAATTGTAAATACTTAAACCTTCCGATGGCTTTATTTACAATTTGTACCGCAATAACTGTCTCGTGTATTTGTAATTAATTATTTTAATTTTTAAAGTGAATGTATAACTAATTATTCTGTGAATATTCCATACGTATTCCTGTTGCTTTTATTAATAACGAGCAAAAAAAACACGTTTGTTGTATGGGAGCCCCCCTTAAATATTTATTTTGTTCTGTTTTTAGTATTTTTAAAAGAAGTGCATCATCTGTGAAAATTTAACGCTCTAGCCATCACGGTTCATTAGATACAGTTTGATGACAGACAGACGAACAGCGGAATCTTAGTAATGGGGTCCCTTTTTTACTCTTTAGCTACGAAACCCTAAAATGACAGCAACTAAGTTTAACGGGGCCACGTAGGGCTTTACCACCTTTGATATTATCAAGAATAATTTTGTCTACAAGTACTAAGCTCTGAAACGTTCACACTTTCATGACCTACTATAACATTGGGGGCATAACATAAGAGTATAAAACAAGCCTGTTCATTCTCAAACACGTTCGTAAAGTTGAAATGACTTTAAACGTCTAGTAGCGAGCGTCGTAAAGCGCAACATAAAACGCTTCGCAATTCTCCTTTTAAAATAAGGTCACTTTGCCGTGAAATGTGCTAATAAGGCTACTGTTTTATATTTAATGTTTAAGGTTACAGAATTTAAACATATGACTCTTTGTGGTTTGACTGCGACATTACTTCTTTGTCCTTGCAGTAGCGGTATAGCTTATAAAAATTACAAATAAAGGAATATTTATTTTTTTATTCTTTTTGTACGCTTATAATTGTATATATATTTACAATAATAAATAAATAATATATACAATACTTATAAGTATTGTATATATTATTGTACAAAGGTGGACTTAATGCTATAAGCATTCTCTGTCAACCAACCTTCAGGCAGTCCGAAACAACGAAGGCGGTTTAGCAAAAACAATAGGAAATAATGGGAATGTAATATATTTATATATAACATAACATACATAAATACATACTAATAATAAAAAAAATACATACGTATATACAAAATATATAAACGTTATACCTACATACAATTTAATGATGAATACGTCCAGAGATATAAAAAATATTCCTATAGACACATATTTTTATGTCCATTTGATGGTAAGTGACCCATAGACAACTGTGAGTTAGAACGCCTCGGGATAGATAGATAGATATAGTTAATATCTTTCTTACCATTTGTCTTGAACTAATCTTACCATCTATAAAACCTATAGATGACTATGGGCGGCAGTGGTCACTTACCATCAGGTAGACTGCACGTTCATTTTTTACCTCACTATATAAAAATTTGTATCTATAGGAATATTCCTTTCTTAGTCATTTTTATTAGCTCGTTTGCCACTTCTGTGTAATGAAAAAAATCCTATGTAGAAATATTATATCATTTATAAGTATAAGAGGCTTTTAAAAGTTATCTCTACAACACCACCGTACCACACAATCAGCATAATCTACGGAATTTAAACGTATTGTTCAGCCCACTACTAAAAAATATGTGGGTACCAAAGGGCTGATTGTAAGACTATTATATTTCTAAAAAGGGTTTTTTCTATACAAAAGGGTTCAGGGAGAATGATTTACAACGTAACTGAATATGACATGCATATTTTCTTGCCACATTTTTCTTCATTATACCCAATTGGGCTGCAAAAAAACTTCTTTCATACAATTATAACGGAAATTGTATCGTGTACCATTTATATTATATCACACAATAGGTGTAATATAATGTATGAGTTAAATACTTGAAACTATTCCTAATATCGTAGTCTATCGTCGACTGAAAAGCGGCGAACTCCTGCTGGAAAAGACAAACATCAATAAAATCAGCTCGATTTAAGAAATTATCCACATAATGCCTCATTGGGTCCCTTTTCAAATGTAACTTTCTTAGAATCGTTGTGATTTGATTTTTGTTTGTAATTTGATTTGGAGAACAGTGATAGCCGAACGGTTGAAACTCAGCCTCTCAATCGAGGGTCCGAGGTTCGAAACACCAGGCACGCACCACTGATTTTGTAAAATTATGTGCGTATTAATTGTGAAGTTAATTACCACTGATTTACGGTGAAGGAAAACATCGTGAGGAAGCCTACACATCTGAGACTACTTTAAAAAAATCTCAAAAATGCGTTACGAAAGCAATTATCGGTGCTAAACTTAGATGGCGCTATACCCCATCATATAATTCCCCAATCTGCATCCCCCACACATTTTACGATACGATGTTAAAAACCGCCCACCGTGCGAGCAAATAGCTTTAGCAAGATTTGCAATTTAAATCGCTCCAACAACTTTACTACGATAGTCTCCGAAACTATTACCGGGAGCTGGAACTATTTCTGCTTCACTTGAAAGTGTTTTAAAGGAAATTTATAAACTGAGGAATAAGCGTTAATAATATTCTCGTGAAAGCGTTTTCTGTTAGATTTAACGGCGTGAAAAAGTTTCAAAATTCAATTAATTGCCATAGCCTGAATATTTAATATAACTTTTATGTTGTTCAAAATATGTACACGAGTGTCTTATGTAATTATGTATCAAATCTTTCCCTCTACCCATTGGCGTACATAAGGGGTGATTATACGGTCCGATCCACCTCCTCCCCCTCAGCATAGGCGGAAAAGAAAATAGAATAAGGTGAGACAACAATTCAAACACTTTCTTTTTTGTGCTGGCCGCCGCTGTTGGACTCCCTCCAAACAAATCTACCACGTCCATGTCTCTGATTGACCATACCTCTTAACTTAAGATCTTAAAATTCAATCATTCATCCAAAATCAGAACTCAGTAATGTATTTAATATATTATGTGCCATTTTCTAAGCTGCTATCCAAAAAAATTATCAGAAACTTCAACTTTACCAATTATAACTATAACTAATATAATTAGGTATAACTAATTAGGACGTAACTTCTTAACGTTGAAAATATAACTTCTTCCAAAGGTGCAACCACCAAACCATCCTGGTTCACCAACGTTCTGGGTTTATCTGAGAAGATCCACCACGTGGCTGACAATATCCCCATCGTGCCAGCAGACTACCTCAGCAAGGCCAATTACACTGACGTCATCGAGCGAGGCCACGGACCCCCTGAACCACTCGTCAGGTATCTTTGTTTATTACCTTATATGAATGTCTTACTTAGGTACAATTCTGAAAAATTAAAAGGTAACGAACCCCGGTTAGCCGGAAGACTACAATTGCCAATCCTATTTTTTATTGTGAAGCAATTCTTGCGTTTCGGTGGAAGTATATACTTCATATAGGATACCTGTTCTATATTGAGTAACTAAGTTCAGTAACCAATTACTGATGTCCTATCATGACACGACAGTGACCATTTACCAACAAACTTACTTTATGTTTAATTTTCTGTACCAGATTTTGTATATGTTTCTGGCAACTTTGGCAACTACGACAGGAGAGAATTAGTAAAAAATAAAATTGGGAAAAGTAGAATATAAGTGCGAGTAAAAGTGAAAAAAAAAAACAATTGTGAATATAATCAACCCCAAATAAGAATGGAGTCGTCCGTGAAATCAGCCCCGTGTCGAACAGTGAGGCAATCCAAGTAGACTGTAAAGGAAATCACATCCACCAAACTACAATACAGCACGTTTAACGTATCTGGCATAAATAAATGTGATGATGGCGACGCCGCAGTTCAACCACGAATTGTTTCACCAACTTTTAACACAACAACAACATTCAAAGTGTTGTTGTTATCAACTCGACGTTCATATTTTTCTAAAGCAGCTGCAAATAGCATACCAATTAACTATGTGATTTTATGTGTTTCAAAATTCATCGAAACAATATCCACTGATTTCGAATCGAATTCGAACATTCATTTTCAATCGTGAAAATCAGTCAATTTACCTTCACAAAATGATTGCTCAGTTGGCTGGCGAAAATGAATGCGAAATATAGCTCTAATGAACGTGGTCCATTACCCCCAATCCACACCTGTTGACACGCTAACCTACTCTCTTTATCGAGGGTAATCATGCAAGGCAAAAAGGGGATGAAACATATTTCGTGGTTGAATGAGTCTCGTAATTCTGAATAGCTGGATCATTTGGCTAAACAAAGGTGGTGGTTTTTTTTTAACAGATGGAAGTAGCAAACGATCATTCAGCCCACCTGACGATAAGTGGTTGCTGCCTCCCAAGGATATCTGTAAGCACTTCCATATAGAAGGTCTATCTGAAGTCGGTCACACGTTAGTTGCTACGCCCGAGGACTGAGATGGTCGCTTCATATATAAATGAGCCGGCAACCGCACCCTTCCACCGAAGCGCAAGGACTGTTTCACGCTAGAAATAGGTGTGGTGGTGGTACCTCCCGGTCGAACTACACTGGTTTTACCACCTGGAAAAAATATTTGTATTTAGACTCTGAAAGCACGGCTATCGTATATTATATACCAACCAAAAATGATCGTAAGTCACTTGATGGTAGGTAAG
Organism: Cecropterus confusis; assembly: GCA_018251515.1. Taxonomy (NCBI): domain Eukaryota; kingdom Metazoa; phylum Arthropoda; class Insecta; order Lepidoptera; family Hesperiidae; genus Cecropterus; species Cecropterus confusis. Next base: position 2,263 of record DWTU01001900.1, on the reverse strand, counting down.
TGGCCACTATCGCCCATGGAACTCTGAGATCAACCTCAGATAATATTAGACTCTTACCATAGGCCGACCACAGATGCACTGTTACTACTGAGGACTTGAAACTGGAACATATGGTATAAACTGCTCTTATTAAGCAGGCGTATATGTGACGATAGTGCTTCCAGAGCAGCCCCGGATCTTCAATTATTTATAGGGGGGGCAATAACTGTATAAAAAATGCAGCCCCCGGCCCATCTTCATCGTTTAGGGGGGCAATAAACGCTTTTTAAAACATAAACACTTTTTACACTCATAGTCCCACACTAAGATTTTTTCCTTTATCATTGGTGCCATGAACACACAAAGATAAATACACAAACACCCAGACCCAGAACGAAATCTAACTATTCAGATGTCTGACTGGCCGGGGACCGTCAGAGTAACCCCCTCTACAAGCGTAGTAAAACAATTGGTCGACATCAAAGTATTCTTACTATCATAAGTATCATGGCCGCAAAGACGAATACACAAACTTCATTTTGATGCTTTTTTTGTTTAATAATTATTTCTCTTCCCTTATTCAGGCTTTGCGTGACCTCAAACGTCGCATTGGCAAAGTGTCGTGCGATGTCAGTGTTCGCCTTCAGTAGAGATATCCGTCCAAAGTTGGACTGCGTGCAACAAGCTTCTGAGGATGAGTGTCTTAAAAACGTGAGTATTTGTATGAGTCATGTGTGTCTATTGAAGAAAATACAGTCGCTAATTCTAACATTAATACATAAACTGAGACATAAATTCGGTTATCGAGTGTAATAATCACTTATTTTGCTTTATAATAGATAATAATAACAATAACAACTTTTTTATTTCAGAGTTAGTCCATAGGTGTGTTAGTATTACAAAAATCTTATATCTAATGTTAGTATACAGCAATTATGATTATGATAGACGAAATTGGAGTAGACAACAAGCATAAATCAGTGGCAGACAATTTGGCAACATTTATGAAATCAAAGATTATCCAAATAATGCACTAGAATTCAGACTCTGATTCGTTTTAACCGAGGCATTTCGTATATTATTATTTCGAAGTCAGCTGCTGTACAAACCTCCATGATATTAAAGTGTTTTTACGATACGAAATTCGGTAGAAAATGTTGGCAACCGTTTCCAAATCAATTGAAAATCATTTTAATCAAAGTACTGAATTATATTTAAAATTAAATAATTTATCGCCATTGCAAGGTGCTTCGTTATGGAGAGATTTTAGTGTCAACTTCAGACGAATTTTACTACTCTTGGCTGAAATTCTTCTAATGTTTTTACATACAACGTTTTATTCTGTCATTTATTTCTGTTCGCGCTTCGGTATTTCCCTTCATACGAACAAAGTTTGATCAAAGATGCATATTACTTGCATCTAAAGACGATTTTATTGAAAAACTTATATGATGATTCAACGAGAGATAAAAGTTACCTATGCTTTTAAAAAATGCTGACCTAAATAGTTAAAGAAAACTACAAGACATTCTTTGAAACAAAAAAAAATGGAACCAGTATAAGAAAAGCCTAAATTTTTAGATTCACTTATTCGCCTATTTAAATCATTTGTAACTCATATCGATTAGCATTTAAGCATAACGTGCTGGAAATGCTACATCATATTAGCAACTGATAAATTAAACTTATTTGCAAAATTTTGTCAACTCCCGAATTGTCGATCGTAAATTTTGAAAGTAATCAAGCTTTTCCTTAAACCTCTATCTAAAACCATCATCTAACAGGTACTAGACAACGGTTCAGACCTAGTGGGAGTAGATGACATGCGAGTGGCGTCAGCATCCAAGCAGTACAACCTGCACCCAGTCTTCCACGAAGTGTACGGAGAGGCCAAAACGCCCAACTACGCTGTGGCTGTAGTCAAGAAGGGCACTTCGGCTAACAAAATCGAAGATTTGAGAGGAAAGAAGTGAGAACTGAAATTATCATTGCAATTTGTTTTTTATTGTCATTATCATAGATACTTAGCAATTCGCTCTTGGCCAGCGCGGTGGACTATGGCCTGAAGCTTTCTGAATATGAAAGAAGACCCATGCCCAATAGTGGGACAATAATGGGTTGATCGTATGTAAGCATGTAAACAACCGACTCTGTCGTATTTGGACATCCTGTAAAGTTAAACATAAACATAAACATTAACGCTTTCGACACTCATAGCCCCACAGTAGGATTTTCTCCTGTGTTGTGGGTGCCATGGACACACAAAGACGAATACACAAACACC
>DWTU01001899.1:0-12367 GCA_018251515.1 Cecropterus confusis | reverse complement strand
ATTCAAAAGAATTTCATAAAACCGAACATCGTGAGTACCCGTAACATATTATGATGTATCAATTCCGCGATAATATCAGTTTAAAATCATATTTTGCATAAGTTACCTGTAAACTATAACACAAGTGACAAGAATCGCCGGTGTTCGTTGATTGAGAGTATCGACTACAATGTTAGGTTTGTTGACTCTTATAATTTAAAATATCCAAACAATGCCTAAGTGTTTCTTCGAAGCCGATGTTTAAGTAACGGTTTCATTGTACTATGCGTCTGTTTGCGCATAACACCAACATGCGTTGGTACAATTAACTTTGATTCACTGTGTTATATCTTCCAACTAACGCGATATCCTGGTTAATTAGTGCGGGCATGCTAACTTGTTGCCGCAAAGTTCTGTATCGGTGCGCTCGATTCTAAGTTCAATAATCGTGAACTATGAATTTTGTGTGTTAAATATATTAAAGGGCATCGATCTCGCTGTAGTTTGAAATCCTGATTGAACTGAGAAACTGTCGGTCGGTAGCAGGCACAATATTAGACACAGGCAGATTTAAAGGTGGTAGAATTTTTTTGGTTGCCTCCGGAAGCACTACCGCCACACTTATTTCTCCCTAATAACTGCAGTGTTATGCATTGCTGTTATTTGGTCCGATGGGTGTGCTAAGGGAGATATTCGAGGCCTTCCAACTTAGTCTTCGGGAGAAGCAACGCATCTGCGGCTAATCTCAGGTAATGCTCTGAACTTATTTGGGATTGATAACAGATGGGGTTGATAACACTGGCCACTCAGGAGGACTGCATGATCGTTTGTTACTTTCCTAGTGTAAAATTAAGTCTATATGTATATTCTAAGCACGTCTTCCGTTACCCGACGGCCATGAAAAATTTGCTTAAAGCGCCAGCGTTGAGCGTTAAAAACAATTGTATGCGTCTGATCTTATAATCCCAGGGCCACGAAACATTCGCATCGAGTGTCATACGCTTGGCGCTGCAAACGTAAGCGTTGGGCGTAAAAACAAATGAATGTGTCCAACCTTACAAGGCTACGACATTTCTATGCAAATAATTACACGGAATGTTTCGAGGAACTTGGGTAAGGGCATGAAAGTCCGCTGCAAACTGTAGCGAAATTAGTCAATATTCGCTCAACGCTGTTGCTTGTAGCGCCTACTTAACGTTTTGTGGCCGAGTGGCAATAATCGTCTGATTCAACCCGAGAAACTGCTCCCGGATAGCGGTAGCTAATAAACGGTTTGAGGTTTATTTGCATTTGTCTCGCTCCCATCCGCTTATCATTATTGCACGGGATCAATTGAATAATCAGTGTCGTAAAAGTTTCGTAATGTAATATAAAAGATAAGGCGTCAGAACAGGAAAGTTGTGAACGAATTTAAATGTGCTCCTACTTATAAACTGGTCACAAAATACCCCCTTAATTTTATGACTAGTTTATATACGATTGTGGTTTAATTTTTTTTGTATTTATTGGAAGTAATAACGTAACAGGCGTGCATACAACTTTTATAAGTAGTCACTTCTGGTCATATTTATCATTTATTGGTCCCAAACAGGTCTGTAGACGCAGCTTTGATGGGTCATAGGTGTTTGTTGGCCGCCGGCCGTATTTGATAGGTATATTGGAACGCCTTCTAACAAAGTAAATGCTTACTTATCGATCGGTATGATGGTGATGTCGCTTTAAATTGATTACCTCCTCCTTTTTGAAAATATATAACTAATACAATAAGATCCAGAGATAACAGTTTACCGCTACAATATACATTTTCACAAGAACACAACATTACGAATAGAGCTGTGCTATAAGGAAATTTTTGCGTAGCAGATTGCTAAAACAAATTTTAATGTGTATGAGATTTATCTTTACCGAATATCTATGTCTTAATTGTCTCTTTATATGTTAGGGAACATGTACGTTTGTTATGTATTGTGACTGCAAAATAAATTTGTCGAGAGTAATTCTCTCAAGAATTTAATTCATTGTACTTCCGATATTTTAATGCTCATTTTAAATTAGTTGACACGTTTTTGCCTTGAAATAAGGTATCACACGGTCTTATTTGCCACGTACATACTTTGTAAAATCGCATTGTGCACGGCGTATAGAATCTCAAAAGGCGGGCGATAGTGTTACATGTTTGTTGGCTGTTTTTACGTTTTCTACAAAGTGGTGTAATTCCAAACTTTTATCTTTATGTCAATGTGTATATTAATGTTTAGGTCAAATGTTTCAAGTCTACTTTAATTCAATCAGATATCTTATTTTATCGCTATGTATATACATAAGGCCATTTTTAAAGTGTCATTTGAGTACAACTATTTACTATGTATATGATTTGACTATGTTAATGAAGGAGTTTATTTAAAAATAGCTTTAATTTACCATTAATTTGGAGAATGAGTACATAGTTCATTTGAGGGGATCCATTTTGGAGACATATGAACAGTACAGCTAGCTTAGTGATAATGAGCTATATATATTTAGAGAATTGCCGGTTCCACTGTTTAGGTTTCCGATCAACGTCTGCCTCCCTTTGCAGGGTTGGGGTTGGATTTGTTTTAACGGGCGGAAAGTCCTTTGTCTTCAGTACCATTATTGAACGTTGATCATTGATTGGATGATGTATATGCATCTTTTGTGTTAGTTAAGTGTGTTCACCATTTGTTCATAGCTACATAACATGGTAGTGACAAAATGTCGGTAAGAAGTGACCAAGATACCGAAGTGTTTCTGCAACCTTCCTTGATACTGCTTTGTGGTAAAAAAAAGAAACGCAAAAGAGGTGCCGGTTTCTCATGCGTAGTGTCACTTGGAGTTGCGTTGCGATTGTCACCGTCAAAATGGTCATTGGTCGTCTACACAGGTTGGACAGTAAAGTGTGTTATATGTGTATAAAAGTATGTATTTTCTGACGCCCGTGCAGCTAACATTGTGGTGACCACACCACGATCAAGTGGCACTTTGTGTTTATAATAGCAAACGAACATACAGTTCTGGTGGTACTAACTAGTGGTAAGTGGCCACTGCCACCTTTGGACACTTGTAATCAGCCCCAGATAACATCAAGGTCTTACCTGAGGTTAGCCACAGATGCGCTGCTACCCCTAAGGACTAAGTCGAAACGCCTCGGATAAGTATATCCTTACCATACCCTTCACACCAGAACACAGCAATGCATAACACTGCTGTTATAAGGCAGATATAGTTGTGGCGGAGGAGCTCTTTGCGAACTACAAAGAGTTCTTACAAACTTAGTTATGAATAGACACGAATACTAGTGGAATGTGCATTAGAATTCGGATGCATTCGTACGTGTCGGTGTATACGGGTCCGAATCAGATGATGATAATAGACAATAAATAACTGTAACGTGTGAAATGTTCCATGTTGGGCGCGTCGGTAATTAGGTGTGGGCGCTAGACGGGGGTCGGCAACCGGGAGTACTTCGACCTGCGCGCGGCGCCTGCGCGACCCGCCGCCCGGCCATCGACCAACCCCACCCGGCCGGGGTGCGCCCGGGACGGAGCTTTAATAAAACCATATACTCTCCCACCTATGTACTCAACAGCTACGTAGCACTGCTTTACCCTATGAGTACCTACGCTCATCGGTAGCAACTTTGATATACGCTAATTTTCATTTTAGTCTTTCGTCGACTTGCTCATTGTCAATAATGTAGTGGTTATTGCGCGCTCTTAGTTCGCCTAATGAACTACGGACTAAACACTTACCGTTCTGCATACATTTTTCATAGTTCTCTGGCGAGCGAGGCAACATTAGGTCATATATAATTCATCAATGAATTCTCGGTATAATAAACATAAAACCACAGTAGGATTTTCTTCTGTGTCGAGGGTGCCATAGACACACAAAGACGAACATTACGCGTCAGACCTGTATGGCGACCGCTCCACCATGTGAGTCGTCGAAGTATAAACTAAGTTGTTGTGTATCAGATGGTAAGTGGCCACTGACGACATTTGTCGTCAGTGGCCACTTACCATCGACCCTAGATAAGATTAAAGTTCTACCTGAGGTTGACCGCAGCTAAGCTGCCACCTATGAAGACTAAGTTGGAACGACTCGATTGTTACATCTGTCCTATACATTTCATATCCTTCTCACAGAAGCGTTAAACTCATCTGTTAACAAGTGGAGATAGGTGTGGCCGTAGTTCCTCCCGAGTTGAACTCCAATGATTTCAAACACCAAGTAGTTTTTGACTGCTTAGTGTTTGAAATCGTTGGGGTTTCGAATAGATTTCGAATTTTCTCGATTAAGTCTCCAATATTTGTCAGTAGCACACGGAACTTTCATTTTATTATACGTACGGACAGTATATGTAATAATTTCAAATATGATGTAACATTACGCTAGTCCCAGATTCAAACCGCAGACGTTTCCCGATTAAGAAACTCATTCCGTCTCATTCAATATTTGTTAAATGAAAGCAAAGTATCTTAATATCCAACTTCCTTTCCATTTTATAACGGAATTGATTCTATGATGAATCATGATTTTATGTGGACTACTCGGAATTGAGATTAATTAAGAGTTAATTAAGGCACGTTAAGCTAAAGATGTTGGTCCCGGTTGTTACCCTCGAATAGTAGACGTTGAAGGCCTTGTAGGCTTTATGGGCTTTTTTATAGTAATAGGAGCACGCTGTCTATGTATGGGTAAACGTCCATAGCCACCCATGGATACTTGTGACCAGCTCCAGATAAGGCTAACATATCTACTTACACGAGGTCGACCAAAAACGCCTCACCACTCCTGAGAATTAAGTTGGAACACCAAGGATAAAAGCTCTATCACCTTAAAAAAACATTTTATTCCGTAATCTTCACCGATACATTATATATCAAAATTGTGGAGAATAAGCCATTACTTCACTATTTGTGACGAAAGTCAGCTCAAAGTTTAACGATAAAAAAAATATTATTTTGCCAGATGGGCAAAGGGAACGGGATCTTTCTTCCTACCTACTTCTGGTGGAAATATAATTGGAACTATTTCTAGATGTTGGCAGTGACCGCATAAATCAAGTGGACCGTACGTACAGTTGTACGTTGATACCGAAAGTATACATTCGTTTATACGCTCGTTAATTGTAAAGACTTGTTTTACGACCTGTACATCATGTCCCACAGAAATGCACCAAAGGATGTTCTATTTAAATTCAAAGTGCTGCAATTTATTTAAATTGCAGTCTTCACTCGAGTATTGTATTGGCATTCAGTACCAACGGAAGCTTCAATATTGTAATCATTTCACCTTCAAGACCGCCTAGGTACTTCAATGGTAATAAATCCGATGATACCCAGATATACTGAGAAATATGACTGTCACAGTAAAAGTTGTATCGATTTCGTTCACCCTTCATGTAGGTTTTAAATGCGGAAATACAATAACGATCCCTTCCTTTAGAATCATTCGCGCTCATCCGAGGGTTAGGACTGAAAAAAATGTAGCAACAGTCACCCGTATACGAGTTCGATTCGATTTGGGGTCGATTATACGTATCTACGCATTTTATAGTTATTTCACATCGTCCATAACGTAATAAAAAAATCTTAATGATGTATGAATAGGGTGCCCTCGTCACTACGCTCGCGGCGATCTCCAGCTACTCGACATAGATTTTTTCACACGATACCATAGCCCCAACGAAGCTCTACTCTAGTTGCACTTCGTAGATGTGCCCCGGTTCGAAATCGAAGCAGAACAAAGGAATAAGCATGTAGCTAAATGTGACATATTATGATAGATAGAATACAATTAATATATTATGTATATGTATATATATATCTTTTACATTTGTTATTTACATTTAGCTTGTCGTGTTCTTCAAACCTAAAATAACAATGAAACACAGAAATGATAAAAATCATGATAGAAGGAAACACTTAAATAGCAAAAACGCCAACAATAGACGAATCGCGACGGTTCCCAGTGAGGATAAAAAACAAAGGCTGGCGTTCGTTTGTGCTGAGCAAAGATTAGTTCCCAATAATGGACAAACATCGAACACACCAACGTACACACAAATAACTTGTTTGTTCAGAGCGCATGACGCCGCACCCTATAATTCATTGTCTTGTTGGTTCTCTTCAAACCCCATATTCTTACCTACCGAGACCCTTTTCTACCTGATAAGGTCTTGTCCTTGTCACTACTAAACAAAAAATTGAGAAGGCAATACGTTGACAAACTTTTTGATTGCAAATGTTTAGTGAAAACCAATGTGATTGAATAAAAAACAACGTTGTTTTTGAACCGAATTATCTAAGCGATATCTCGTTTGAATATCGTCGTCCGTTTTCCGCTAATTAATTGAATGTGCATGAAGAACGACACCTTAGTGGCACTTAAATGCGTTAACTAAAAGAGATCTGCCTACCGTTTCGCCCGGTTCGCATTTTTTCCCCATTCACCTTGGGAAATGAATAACCGGTTCTGTTGCAACAAAGCTTACTTGACCCGATAATGTAGGAACGATACAACGAGAGGAGGCGGACAAAATCAGGCCACCAGCTCTTCTCGAATTACAGTCGTTCAGAACTGCCAACGGATATGCGTTTCGTAATAAGCGTATATGGACCATCTTGATTGACTCATTAGCCTCGCTCAGAAACCCTCCTCTGTGCTTTAGTTCGTGGAATTGCAACATAATTAATTTATTATTTCGATCCACTATTTATGTATCACCATTACATAAATATAAGTCTTCAAATTCAAATTCTTTGACATGGCACGAAATGTCTTTTAGAACGCTTGCAGTTTACGTTACAGAATTAAATTAAGTAATTTACATGAACCTTTAAAGCAATTCTTTCGTCGAAGTCGTCTCAGTATTGTAACCCTCGTAATGTGAGATTAGGAATAAGTTAGCGATCTTCCATGAAACAAATGTTTATTATTGGTTACCACGTATGTTACATAAACATTTTTGGCAATGGCTCATAATACAACGACACACCGGGGATTATAACAAAATATTTGTCATAAGCTCTAGGTTCCAAGAAGTTAGAAGACTTTGTAGTGATATTTGTAATAATTGTCCTTCCGTTTGAACTTCTTGCGTGTTACTCTTAGACTTATAATATTCATAATCTATAAAAGCTTCACTCTCTGTGGCAACTACAGATTACTTGTGACACTATTTATGCTTTATATTGATACCATCCCTTTGAAGTCTTCTGATGAACCTCTATAACGGGGAGGATAGAGGTTTTTGCAAATAATCACCGCGCCTGGAGTGAGTGTTGGTGACCGCATTGGGTGTTGATGTTACACAAGATGACGTTGCTGCCCATCTTCTGAATTTTCTTCCATAGTCACCCCTTACGACGTCCACAAGAAGAGATGTGCAGCTATTCAAACTTTCACAGTATGATATATATAACTCATCAATTTAAGCTCTCTTCATAATACAATTGAACTTTGCTCCCAAGTCTGACGCGAATATATTTGCTAATTAGAGCGAGGAATTAAGACTTGTATATCTCTTCAAAATAAACATTAAAAGATACATTATTTTTTTACGTACAATATCTATTAACAATATCACATTTGAAGAAATATCATACCCAACATCTAAGGAAGGAGATCCTTACAGACACGAGCATTCGGCTAGATCGCTAAGTCGGACAGCGCGCATCTTTACGTGTCTGTAGTCCATTTTACACGCTTTTTATTAGCTTCACCTGTGTGTTTGTATGTTTGTAATAGACTCGTTTGGGCGCAATTTTGAACCGCTAGAACGTCGGATTGAGTTGAAACTTTGCACGCTTATCAAGGACCGATGACAATACAATATTTTATATATATTATTCTATATATCGCACCCATATTCGGTTAAATAGGAGATGAAAGTTCCTCAATTTTAATGGAAGTTCAATTATACTTACTATTTAGCATGGTAGTTTGATATAAAACCGTTTTTGGAAAATCAACTCATAAAAAATCTAAATAGGGCTTGAAAGTTTATTTGGAAGTCTGTCAATTTTGATGCAAACATCACTGCTTTTAGAAAATCAATCCTTAAGCGGGTAAAATAGGGGCTGAGTGTATTTTTAAGTCCGTCAATTTTTGATACATGTGGAGAGTCCCATTTAATGGTGATTGGATGAAATGGTTAAAATACGAAATAAATCATAAATCGACTTGAGAAGCTGTTTTCACATATGATGCAATAAAAGTTCCTTTTCTCTATTATAAAATTATCATTGATAACACCAAAAAAGGAAAATAAATAAATAGTTCAAATTAACTAAAGAATACATGCTTTTGCAACTTTTGCAACTAACTTTTAATCGATCTATTTTTTGTGGCTTATAGAGAATTATTTTCGATTATTTTTTTTAGTTCAGCTAGTTGCAAAAGCGTTTATTTTTAGTTTTTTAAACTTTTATTAATATTTAGTTCTTTTACCGAAGATTTACGAAACAACCCGGTGATACTTTAGACAATCGTCCCGTATATATGAAATTTTTTGTGCACGTGTTTGTCATTTATGGTATCTGTATAGGGGTTCATTTATATCTACAGACATTGCACGTGCCAGACACGGGCCGTGACAGACAAAATCAAGTCTATCGCCGCCCTTGCCTTGTTATGATTGCTAGAATAGGTAAATATATTTTATAGGAAAACATTATTGTGTCTTCCACGGTCTCTGTGCGTAGATATATACGAAACATTAAACTTTGACAAAGTGTCCCCAATACCGGTTCAAATATTGGTTAGTAGGCATCCATAGCTGCATAAGGCTCAACATCGGCCGCTCCTTAGTATTGTACCTTTTTTAAACGATTTAACTGTACCTAGGATAAGATATGACTCTCTCGAGGAATTTTAAATGCTTATCCGCGAAAACCGGTATCGAGTGTAGTCGATGGGTAAGCTTCGGGGAGAGATGCCAAGAAGGTTTATGCGCGTGAATACACTGTTTTTTAACGGCATCGTTTAGTTATTTCTTCGTAATGCGAATTATTTTACACACAAGTTACGGTTTTTATGCACAATCGTTTTTACTCGAGGGGCCATAAAATACAAAACGTTCGCTTGGCATTGCAAGCTTGTCAGCATTGAGCGAATTTCTGCAAATTTCGCTTCAATTTGCAGCGTCGTGGATTTATAAGATCGGAGCGTGCTTTTTTTGTTGAAGTGACAATTCCTTTAGGCGCGTTGAGCTCTTTTTGGTTGAAGAAAAATTATGGACTGAACTGAACTGAAACTGAAAAAGACTGAACGCTTTTTTCTAGTTTTCATCTCTGTCGACAATCCGGGAGTGCCACTGTTTTCTTTTATTTCAACGTTCGACGTCGACGCTTGTAGCTAAGCAAATCACACTTGAAGCGAAAGTTTCGTGGCTCTCAAGTTACGCCTTGCAAATGGTATGAGCATATTCAAAAACTTACATCCTAAAAGATGTCTTAATTCATAATACGAATAGATAATACGATTTTCTGATCAATTTTCGGTTAGGCAGACTACGCGATACACAGACTGCTTTTGATACGTTTTTTAATCAAAATTGATTCTAATATGGTTGATTAATTCATATGTGTTGTATTCATTTCAGAAATATAAATTATCAATTAATTTATTCTATACGGCCCGATTGAGAGGTCGAGTTTCAGTCTTTATTAGGCTATTATACCAAGCAACTGATATTACAATTGCAATCAATTAGTTAAACCTTTTGAGTATTGGGTGCATACCAGCATAAATATGATGTACCGGATAGGGAGAGATGCGGGATGTGTGTCAAACGTGATTTGGGATAGTAAATTAGTACAAACGTATAAATGTTGCATGTTTCCATTACGTTATATTTACTAGTAGCCACTGAAGAATTTCACTAACCCCCTCCGTATTCGTCGGAACAGCTCTAAGATTATTGTATTGGCACTTGAATTACATATACACGTACATGCTATATTTTATTCCGATACAATCGTTAGAAGTTAAAATTGACTTGCGTTATTGCAAATAATGTTTACAAATGAAGCCTATTAATGCAGTGTTCAACACTGTATGGTACAATATATTTATTGTATCGTACATTATATATCGTAAATTTTTAGTCACTTAGTAATATTCATTCAACTTATGTATCGCAAATCTGCAATCTTCTAGTCATTTGAAATATGTATTTTTTATATCAGTAAATTACTTGTGGGTTCGTATGTAATAGTACATTAAGTGTTACCACTTGCCGCAAATTTTCCAGCCACCCAGGGTTGACTGGTAGAGAATGTCATCAGGCATTAAGTTTGCCCTATTTTAACATTTTTTTTATAGAGGTTCCAATAAAATAAATAAATAAAAAAGTGTGGAAGCAACAGGAAGTGAATAACTAATAAACTAATAGTGTTCATTGTCCTACAAATATGTCAACTTGTTTTGTTAGTAGTACTGATAACAAAGCTTTATGGATTCCCAGAGTATGGTTGTAGTGATAAGCGGCAAGTTTTTGAGGACAAAGGCTTAGGCGACAGTGGGTGGTCGATGGAGCAACATCTGGGCCTCAGCTGACTTCGGTTAAATTCCATAGGAATGTTGACGGGAACTCGTAAAACGATTAAGGGTCTGTTCCCGAAATTTACATGGAATAATTAGCATAATATTCTGTTGTATATTCTGTTTATTTGTGAGAATGCGTTACAATCACAATAAAAAAACTTAAAAAAAACGTAACTTAGAATGAAGGAAGTTTTTTTTTATTTATACGATTAATTGCAATGCTACAGAAAATAAAAAATAATTAAAAATTTAATTAATTACTAAATTAATATTTTTATTTTCTGTAAGGGAAGAATTAAATATCGAGTCGATTATAGCATGGTAGGCCCGCGATTTGATACTGTACTAATCAATTCTTCCCGACGAATCCAAAGTGGGTTGCTGTGTTGCGGTTTGAAGGGTGTTATAACGCAGATGTATTGGTAACACCTCATTTTTTCAACTTAGCTTTAGAGAGTAGCTCTATTTCATTCATTCATTCACTACCCGCAGATGAAAAGCGAAAGCTCATAACGTTCTTAACTTAAATATTTTATCATAAAAACATAAAAAACCGACTGCTTAAAAACAATGAACCGAAATAGGAGGCAAACAATCGTTTTTAAGCAGTCCGGTTTTTGTTTTGATATTTTTTAACATGTTTTGTTTTACCATGTTTGTTGTTTTATCCAGCATCGAAAAGATGTTTTCACGATAGTTAAGATGCTACTTTTACATATTTGCAGAAAAAGTATTCCTAAACCTGAAATGTGATATAAAAGTTGTTAAAATTTCAATATAAAATGCAAAATATCTCCGTAATATTCAATATGCGAGATTTTATATTATGCTGCTCGCTCAACGGAAATTGGGCTCCCGTCTGAAGCCTTCGGTGTGATGCATATTTCAAAATCCAATCCAATAACGCGAAAGGTTATCTCCACATCTAAAGTAATAAATAAAACTGACATATTTATCTGTCTTTTAATAAATGATTGCAAGATGCCGAAACACAAAACTATGGTCTTATTTGTTGCCTGCCTCAAGCGGTTTTTACGGAGTATTTTTTGAAAAGTACAGTCTCAAATTTGGATGGGATTTTAATCACATTTAAATGACAACAAGTCGGAGTATATACAGGTATAGTTCAGGATGATAATTTGTAATATCACCACCGATCCTGTAATTATATTTAGTGTGATCGCTCTTAGCTTTTTTAGGGTTCCGTAGCCAAATAGCAAGATACGGAACCCTTATAGATTCGTCATGTCTTTCTGTCCGTTCGTCCGAATGTCACTGCCATTTTTTTCTGAACTATTGGGCCTACGGTTGATGGATTCTGATAACTGCTATTCGAATTTTGAACAAAAATAAGTAAGTTAAAAGATTAAAGGGGGCCCTCCATACATGGAACTGAAAGTAATTTTTTCATCAAACCTATACGTGAGGGGTATCTATGAATAGGTCTTTAAAAATAGAATTAAGGATCGTAAAACCATTTTTCGTCAAAATCATTTGTTTGAAAGATAGACGCTTTCAAAGTGGAGAAATGAGTATCCCCCCCTCCCTCTAACTTTTAAAATCAGAGTGAAAAATCTGGATAAAATATATGTTGTAGATGTCAAGGAAAACTTTTAACAAAAATTGGTTTTAACAAGATACGGTTCACAGTTTTTGAGATATAGCACTTTTTCAAAAACCGAATACCATAACTTTGTAATTTATACAAACACTATGAAAAACAAACTTATGTTGGTAGTTGGAAAAATGTTCAACTTTATTTAATGATAATACGCGCCTGCGAGTCCAACTCGCGCTTGGCCGTTATTTTTTTTAT
>DWTU01001898.1:0-12368 GCA_018251515.1 Cecropterus confusis | reverse complement strand
CGGGTCGTCCAGATAAGTCCAATATTACCTGAAACTTATCACAGACAGGTTGCTACCACTGAGGGCTAAGTTGGAGTGGCTAGTGTAAGTTTACCTCATTAAATTAGTACACAGCTGCGTTTAATACTTGTTATGAGGCATAAGTTACCTACAGGGCTTTGAAGTTAGACGATCCACGTGGTGGAGCGGACACCGTGCCGGTCTGACACGCAGTGGGTCCCGATCCCCGGCCAGAAATACATCTGAATGATGAGTTTAGATTTCTGTTCTGGGTCTGCGTGTTTGTGTATTCGTCTTTGTGTGTCCATGGCACCCACGATGGAGAAAATCCTACTGTAGGGATATGAGTGTAGAAAGCGTTTATGTTTATGTTTTATGTTTGAAGTGGACATTTTTAATGTTTTCATACGAAAACTTTCATCCCAGTTCACGCTTAGTGCATTCTCGGATTGAAAAACTATATTTCCGACATAAAACTGAAAATTAGTTCTATTATTTACAAAATGACATAATTGCATGGTCTTTTGTTGCCCCACTACTGGAAACGGTTCTTCTGTTGTATTAGGCTTTAGTCCATCACACTGGCCAAGTTTAAATTGATAGACTTCATTTTGAAAACTTTTTTTAGAGAACTCTCAAATGTGTTGTCTTCGAGATGTTTTCTTTCATCGTAAAACAGTTATAATATAAGTTATATTTTTTTAATATGGCCTAATTGTTTACCCTAAATAACCCATAAATTGCAATATATGTTAAGCCGGGAGCCATAATATTCGCTTTAAAAGCACTTACGAACACATATGCTTTATAAGGCAACGAATATTTTTAAAAATAATTTCTATGCGATTAAAAATATAATAAGAAAATATCAATAAATAATAATTATGGAGGCTTTTAAAATATCAAAAGTTCAATCTTTAATTTTAAATGTATATTCAAATACAAACTATCATATAAGTCGTTGGATATAAACAAGAATTGCTCGCTTGATATGCGAAGATATTTTCAGAACTCTATAAGCTCTTAAAATGCTCCTCCTAAATCAGAGTAAGCCAACATAATATTTTCAGTTTAGATATGGCAAAGCCTCGTGCATTTCTCGCGGAGCCCGTCGGCTATAAATTTTAAATTTAATATTTTATCGTTTCTGCATAATTTAGGCTTGAAAAGAGAGAAAAATTTTAGAAAGAAGAAAGAAGGGCGACCATTTAATGATCATTAATGATCAAAAATAACTTGAAAACTATAAGGCCGACCGACAATTGACTACTATTGCTTGAGCAATTAATATATACTAATATATAAAAACAAGCTGAGCCCCGCGATTATCGGGTATAAAATGTTTAAAAAATGTAACTTGACATAATAACATATAGCCGAAATTTTATACCTTAAAAATATAGCATTGTTTGCTGATGACTGATAGCAACTGATATTAGTGGCAGCTGCGTCCGCGTAGAGCGCGGGCGGTTTCTTAGGCTTTCATTTTTTGTGCGAAACCGTAATTACATTTTCAAAAATAGAAGTAGCCTAAGTTAAACCTTATGACCTTATGAAAGTCCCGTCAAAATCGGCCCAGCGGTGTCAGAGATTACCCGGAACAAACAGACAGACAGACAGACAAAAATTTTAGTATTTAATGTTTTGTTATCAATATCGTATATACTTCCATGTGCATTTGTTAAAAAGCTGTTTTTTGATATTACAAACCGACACTTAGATTTTATTTATATGTATAGATGAGATTGTATGTGTCTGCGTGTAACTCAATCATGCATGAACCACTGGTCTGATTTATATGGAATTTTGTATGAATGTAACTTATTTAACTGGTCAGTCTATATGCTATTTTTGATTTCGATATTTTTCGCTAATTAAAGATGGCGACTACTTTAGTGACGTCACTGTAGCCTTTGGTTTCAGACTTTCATATATTCCATTTTAAACAAAATTAAGACACTAAAAAATAGCAAACTTTTGATTGCATGTACGAGGTCAATATTTAATTCTATATCCGGAAATTCCCTATCACTTTTCAGGTATCTTCAAGGGTTAGCGAATAAAACCCATTTCCTTTGTCACGTAGTGAAGCACGGGCACGTTAGCTAGTTCATTTATAAATGTAATAATTTACTTGAACCCTAGCTGTGCTGTGAAGTCTTCCGATGTCAAACATCGGAAGAGTCTTCATCATTGATGACTGTGTCAGGAAAACCTGACTAATATTATAAATGCGAGAGATCGTGAGGATGTATATGTAATTGTTATTTTTTATCATATGAAGTAGCAAACGAGTATGCAGTCCACGTGGGGGTAAGTTGTTACTGCTGACCATGGATACCTGTAAGCAACTTTATAACAGAAAAGGGGTTCTATCTGAAGTGAATCACAGATGCGTTGCGTCCCGAGGACTAAGATGGTCGCCTCGTATTTAAGTGAGCCCGTAATTACTCTCGTTCACCGAAACGCAAGAACTGCTTCTCTCTAGAAATAGGTGTGGCGGTGGTACCTATCAGATCGAACTACACTGGTTCTACCCCTGTAACCCTGCTTGTTACTCTTTCATGCAAAAATTACTGATTGGATTTCGCTGAAATTTGGCACTCAGATAAGCGTGACCGAAGAGGGCGGAGTCGTTGGGATAACTTATATTTTTTTTAGTCTGTATCATTTTATAGACCTCTTTTTTTGTATTTTTTTCTTCTCGAGAGGGAAACCTTCAAAATGATAGCGCACTAAAACCCCTCCCCAGGTGGCCGTCCTCGGTGCTGCGAAGAGGACTCCAGGATCCCCAAAGGAACACAACCAGAGTCCTCTGAGCGCGTTTTCTCATGGGCTTCACCCAGGTGAGCGGCTCGGCCGACCGCACCATCTGGTCTTTACGACAGTATGCGACCACACATATCTCCGCTCTTCACGGGGTCGCCTACGTGGACGGATCGAGCTCCCACTCTTGCCGCCCGCAACCCCGGAATCGCCCGGCAGAGGATAGCCCTATTCTGATCCCGATACTAAAGATATCTTTTTAGATAATTACTTTACAGACCTACTGTCTAAAACGACATATAATAAATAATTATGAAAGTTTTGACCCGAAGTAAATGAATCATATGGACTTTTTTGGCAACGTTGAAATAATTTTTATTCCTGTCGGCCTTACATATGCGTTAAGACAAAATTGACAATTGTGCCACAGCGCAGATAAACTGCGTACGTGTGCTGAAAAGTAAGCCAGCCTGGTTTTATGGTTTAACCATAGAGTTAGTTACGGATAGAAATGCCATTATTTATTTCTTTACTTGTGATTGAAGTGGTAAACGAGCATGCAATCTACGGGTAAGTGGTCACTACCACCCATGGATATCTGTAATAAACTCTACATAGAACAGAGTTTCTACTCGAAGTCGCTCACAGGTGCGTTTCAACTCCTGAGCATTAACATGGTCGCCTCGTATTAAGGTCAGCCGACATTCACACCCTTCCAACGAAGCACATGAAATGCTTCACGTTAGGAATTGAAATGACGTTGGTACCTCCCGGTCGAACAGTGAAAGTTCTACCACTTAGCAAATAATATTTCAGCTTGCATGAATTGATGTGTAACGATATAATTAATACGAACAAAAATATTTCAATTGCATAAATAAAACTATGACTACTAAAACATTAAGTATTTCATCTAAATTATTAGCGCCGTTTCAGAAAAAAAAAACAAAGTAATATTAAACATCATCATCAACTATTTTCCCACTGCTGGACACGGATCTTCTCTCAGAATGAGAGAGTTTAAGGTCAGAGTCCATCGCACTGGTCAAGCGCGAACTGGTTCGAACTTCACACGCCTTTTTTTAGTCTTTTTTTTAGAGAACTCTCAGATATGCAGGTTTCCTCGCGATGTTTTCCTTCGTAGTAAAGTAGTGATAATTTTTTTCTAATATGCACTCATTTATCGAAAAATCAGCGGTGGCTGCGTAAAATATGAACCTCGGACCCTCGATTGATAGGCCGAGTTTCAACCATTAGACTATCATTGCTAATATATATGAAATTATGCATATACGAGATGAAATAATGCTTGATTGAATGTTTCTTGAAAGTATATTAGTTTTTTTTAAAGGCGTAGAGCAATCTTGATTAAGAAAATATGCACGAACTCTGTAAACGTCTTTAAACAAAAACCTAAATTGGAGCAGCGTTATACCACTTCCACAAAATAGTCTTCACGGAGTTTATTACGTTCATTCTTCAAATAACTCGTTTGAACACTCGTTAAGTATATTTCTCGGTATGATGGCTCATTTGGCAAAATGATAATATTCCGTAACTTGCGAATTAGGTTTCTCTGTCTTGTTACTCAGGTATTTTCCTGTTATTTTCCCTCACTAACACTGTGCTGGATTTCGACGTAAATTTTTAATTTTACTTTACTGTTTATGAGAGAACGTAATACTCTAAGTAAGAGCTTTGTAGGCAACGAGATGAAAACACCTAGTAAGCGCAAAGATGAGGATATCACTAGTAATCTCTATTACAATATTTATGAACACGTTACCCTGCAAAAGGCTATAAATATTATATAATGGTAATCGAATATTTGTATAGAACATTCATTAACAAATTCATTATAGAAATGATGAAAAGTATAATTTCAAGTACCTGTTCCCTATTGTACAATTAGTATCACTTATTATTTTCAGAGATATTAAAAGTTATTTACAAAAGATACATATATATAAAAAAGAAAAACAGAAATATATAAACAAAAACACTAACATAAAAAATCATCGGCGTCGCTGTCTTTGGGCAAGGTTCCCAAGATGCTGGCAGCATTTCCTCTCTGAATGGCTATACCAATTCGTTGAGCGAAATACGTGCCAGCTCTCGGATCACCCGAAACGTCGACCAATCGACTTGACAGTATTTTAAAAAACTGCCAAGCATCTGGACCCCATGGTCCCATAGTTTCAACATAATTGATATATATTTATGATATGTTACGTATCTATATGGATTTACGTTTAATTGTGTATATCTATTTCAAAAAACATGCAGTCCGGGCAGTAGTGAACGAGCATTTAGGATCAGGGCCCTAAATGTTCGTTCACTACTGCCCACGAATATATAATACCAAACAGACATAAGATTTAGGTTAGGTTACGTTAGGTCTCAGCTGCGTTGCTACTCCTAGTAACTGAGATGTAACGCCTAGTAAAATCATCTGTTCCTTTACCGCATCCTTCAAACAGAATACGGCAGCGCTAAACATTGCTGTTATAATGTAGAAATACGAGGTAGTGTTACCTCTGAAGTCGAACCACAATGTTATACGATAGAAATAGCCAGTTTTGACATGTTAGCAACTAACTGCTTACTAAAGTTGCGAAACTAAAGTATGAAACTTGAGCGTAGGGATATCTAGTGATCTGTTGAGAGTTAGGTTACTAGGTTTTGCGCGATTTCACATTGGATGCAGCACTGTACTTTGGTGCAGGCGGGGCGGAGCGGATTGCTGTATATCATAATTGTCCGTTTGAACTAGCAGGACTTAAAACCGTTATATAGCGCTAGATTACTATTGATTAGAAACTTGTATTACAACGGACCAAACGTGAATAGCACTGCATGCCGCTAGCCGATAGTTAATGTTTTGAAGTGATAACTTCTTTAGGCGCGTTGGGTATTATTTGAGATGAAACGAAACACGGAACTCATGACACTGTTACCGTATCCGACAGATCTGTATATAATTATGGACATATATTGTACGCACATATGAAAATACACATGCATGTTGGCGTTTTATTCATTTCTGTCGGCACTCCCGGTGCGCATTTTTTTATGAAACCTTGTAGTAAAAGTCACAATAGACGGATATTGCACGTGATTTCGCTTATTGCTATCAACCCTTAGGAAGATCTGACGCTACCAAGGCTCGGCCAAATACCTACATGAACGTTGGCTACACGTTTTCACGTAGCAAATGCCTCTTAAAAGATGGATTGCTACTTTTATTGTTTGTTACTTTTATTGCGTAAAACCCATTAGTAGATTATTAAGTAGATTATTTACGTAATATTTAGTAGCTTTTTACGTCACGGTTTCCAATTGGGCACTCAATTTAGTATTTTGTAATTTAAAACGGATAAGTGTTAAATTTCCTGACTTTTTCAGACACGTTCCCTTATTTTATTCCTAATTGACGGTGTGTTCCTTATCAGTATCGTCAGGAAACTGGATTTAGAAGTTCTGTAAATATGGATGGAGTATATATAGGTTTCCGTAATTGCTTCAAGAATACCTAAAACAATATATATTGATGAATCACCGAGATGATTGTATGACCACCTGATAGTCATTGCCCACTGCCTATAGACTGTAAATGCTAGGTAAGATCAGCCACAGATGGGGTGCTAGCTCTATGGACTTGGGATGAAGCTATAGCGCTTAACACTATGTTTATAAGGCAGAAATAATTGTGGTGGTGGTAGTGAGACGATCTACGTCAGTGGGTTCCAGGTTCAAACCCCAGTTAGACAGACATCTGAATGATGGGTTCAGATTTCTGTTCTGGGTCTTGGTGTTTGTCTTTGTGTGTCCATGGCACCCACGAAACAGGAGAAAATCCTAGTGTGGAGCTATAAGAGTAGAAAGCTTTTATGTTTATGTTTTAGTGCCCTCGGAGTACAACCATAAAGGGTTCTACTGCTGTTAAAAATATTATATTCTAGACTGCAATCGTATCAAATTTCACGCCTAACTGAATATTAAATAAAATGCTACAAGCGTATATTGTAAAACAAATACATATTGGTCTCACAGGCATGCCATTTTGATCCTTTGAGCAAATATTTGCTAGAACAATATAAATTCCTTCTTTTAATTTAGATTTTTGTTGGATGCACATCATATTCATGGTTTTGTCCCTGTACATACAAGCACAACCTTTCTAATAATATAAATGCGAAAGCTTGTGTGTATGTGTATTTGTTACTCTTTCTCGTTTCAAAAATACTGATTGTAATTTAATTAAATTTGGTGCACACATAGGTTTGTCCTGGATTAATACATAAGGTACTTTTTATCATGATGCCCAAGCGGGTGGAGCCGCAGAAAAGTTAACATATACAGTTTTCTAATGTTCCATTACTTTAATTTGATATGCATAATATTTTGATAATCAATCTCTTTGTTTAGATTTTGCAAGCTCCCCATATTCATGAATTTTGTAGCCATCCTCACTCCTACAATTGGACAAATCCAACCTCACCTCACATATTAAAATCCGTCAAGCCGTTTGGGCCGTAAAGATTGGCCAAAAATGAATATACATATATAGATAGGTACATACGCTTAAAAAACATTACCCTTCTTCTGAATAAATAACATTATATATTTTGAGTAACTTAAGTTTACAGTTGTATAATACAAATAACGTAACCCTACCAATACAGTTTCGAAAATATTCGGAAACTTTATTCGTTTATTGCATTGTAAAAATGTATGATGTTTTACAAGTAGTTATGATATTAAATATTGTGTGCATTGCACGCTCAGGCAGGAAAAGGCTTGCTTCCATAACTTTGCATTGTGCATTGGTATTCGCCATTTCACAGGAAAATATATCAACCTTCAGTGCAGTGATAGCCGAATGGTTGAAACTCGTCGTCTCAATCGAAGGTCCGAGATTCGAATCATAGGCACGCACCACTGATTTTTCTAAAATGATGTGCGTATTAGAAGTTAATTATCGCTGCTTTACGGTGAAGGAAAACATCGTGAGGAAACCTGAGAGTTCTCTAAAAAGTTCTCAAAGGTGTGTGAAGTTCTACCACTTCGCACTTGGCCAGCGTGGTGGACTACGGCCTGAAACTTTCTCAATCTGAGAGAAGACCCGTGCCCAGTAGTGGGACAGTAATGGGTTGAAGGTGAGGTGAAAATATCAACCATCACTTTAAATTCTTGGTGGGAGTTTTTCGACCAGGGAGAAATCACCGCCACCTATTTCTAGCAAAGGTGGTCGAACGAAAATAGTTTGACTAAAGGAGTTTTCTTAAAATTAATAAAAATTTATTAGAAATGTGCAACCTACTTCAGATGAATTTCAGCAAATAATACTTGAAACAATGCTGACGCTTGCAGCTCCAAGCAAACGACGAATGTTTTGTGGTCCTCCGGTAAGATGAGCTATGAAAATGTTATAGCTACAAGAGTTACAATCCTAAGCTCGTGTCCTCCATAAGGAAAATAGCTTAGCTACCAGAGCTAAGCGAAGATAAGCTATAAAGATCCAGCAATCCTATTGGTGAATTTAATAGACATGCATAGCTGAATTACCTCGCATCTCTTGTAGACAGGCGTCTAAAGTCATGTGCTGACCCATATTGGTTGCAACCCTAACTGTTGGTCACTGATCTATGTTCACACCTAGGCGTAGAGCCTTTGACAACCCACGTGGTGGTTCGGTCACCATACCGATCTGAAACGCAGCTGGTTCCGGGTTCCATCCCCGGCCAGACAGTCGTCTGAATAATGAATTTAAATTGCTCGGTCTGGGTATATATGAATTCGTCTTTGTGTGTCTATGTGACCCCCGAAACACGGGGGGATACTATTGTGGGGGGGCAATGGGTGTAGAAAGCGTTAGGGCACATTCCACCACGCTGTGCCAAGTGTTACAAGTTCTTGTTATTTAAAGAGATTAATCAAATTGAGTACAGAAGGTATCTCCGTAGAATTGTCCAAACCAATATTCGTAGTGTACATGCTACGAAACGACTGCCGATTGGCTTCGTGTACTGAATCGATAAACAAACTTGAACCATGCCTGAGTTTTTCAAAGGTGGAAATTAGATTTCTTTTAGAGCTTTCGTGCAACCACATTCAAGGTGATGTTTTAGGAGCTTTTATTTAACTTGCTTTATAAGTGAGTGTGTTTAATTACTTATTTGGTTAAATCTTGCAACTGGATTTGAAACCAGTTAACCTTTGAGCTGATATTTTGCATACACGAGTCGATTTGATTACTTGATGCCTTCATTGTAAGTCCAATTTAGCAGACAATCCAAGATGGCGGACTAACTATTTATTATGCACTCTCATGATAAGGGTATCATCCGGAAGGATTTTTTGAGAAATAATACGCAAAACTAATGTTACTAAAAACATTGTTTAAAAAAATCCTAAATTTATGATATTAAGTTGTTTATAATATGAATGCATAACAATAGTTGAAGGTATAAAATTCAATTAAGGCGACGGTATCTGCAGGTGTAGAGGGGTTCTAACAAGCAGCTTGTTCTGGAAATATGCACCAGCTTAAGGAATGATTTATATTAAAACTAAAATAGCTCGGAGCATAAATCACGCTTAGAAGATTTATGCGACCAGAATTTATCAGTAGCTACGCTAGATGGATATTTATCGTAAATCGCAGCATGAATATGTCTGTCATCCAAGCTATTCTAGCTGTAGTCCTATCAAATATTTATGCTGTATAATTAACGTTTCAAGTGCATGTTACATTATTCCTTGTGTATGTTAAACAAATGTATGTTTTATGCTCACTTCTGTACTTCGAGATACATGAAGGCCTCAATACTGCACGTTACCAATTAAAAGCAGTTGTTGGACCTCTTAGGGGGTGGTATAAGTGAATTGAAAAATGTTCGGTATTGTTTAATTACTAACGTATACTGTCTCAGCCTATTAGTGGAGCCTGAGGCAGTACACGTCTTAGCAGTGAGGAATAATGAGTTTCAGGTATTTTTCAGTTGTGTGAAGACGCTCGTGGGTCATAAAACATATAAAATAATTATTTAAAGTGTAACATTTTATCTATAGCTATTTATAATTTACTTTCGTTCGTTTATTTTTATATTTATATTTTTTTTTATTTTATTTTCTTTTTCTGCTTGTTCAAATAATGCAATAACTTAAAATTATGAAAAATTAAATGAACTTCAAAGAATTTCACTTCGATTGAAATAAGTTCATAAAATTTAAATTTTTTAATTAATTAAGTTTGAACTGTTCTTTTACTGTTGATTCAGACATACATCAGTATGCAAATTGATTAAAAACTTTGAAGCGAATTAATTAATGAAAGAGTCAGCTTGAACTGTGACTTAAAATTAGTAGGAAAGGAGAGGAAGAGATTAATGATTAAATTGGATCTTCTTCATTACAGCGTACATCCTTTTTAGGTTCCACTGCTGGGCAATTCGCTATTTGACTCCGGATGCACCACCGCCACACCTATTTCTGCTTATTAGCGTTGCTACCCCTGAGGTTTAAGTTGGAACACCTCGGATATTTATCTCCCTTACCACACTACCAAATAGGTGTGCTGGTGGTGCTTCTGGAGTCAAACCACAAAGAGTTCTAACACCTTCCTTTAAAGCAGTGATAATTCATTTATTATACGCATATAACTTTCAAATAATCGTGTCAAACGTATCGTTTCAAATAATCGTGTTGTGTGTGCCTGGGATACGAATCTCAGGCCCTTGATTGAGAGGCCGAATCTCAACCATTTTGCTATCAGTGCTCTCTTATTTAATTAACAGCCTTTAAATGTCTAAGTCTTGTTATTGATTTTCCTTAAGTTAAGAATTTGTACTGAAATTATTTTTATATATCATAATTGAAATTACGTTGAATCTTGCCTAGCTTGAAAGCGTAGTAAATATAACCACTGTGTTGATATAAAGGATCGCTGAGTTTACTCCCTCAGTGTTACTACGCTACCATTTCGCATCAAGGCGTGACCGCGGTAAGTAGTTTTCGATAACGCAAGCGGACATGTAAATGGACATGTCAGTTTCCTTTACGTGCGCACAATGCCCCTAATGTACTCGAAGGTAGGGTTCTAGATTTTAGAAATATTTACATAGAAATCATGAAGAATCACACAACAAAAAATCAAATAACTTTATTTACTACTATAAGCCAATACCAAACTATAAAGATTATGTATGTATCCTTATTTATAAGGTAAATCTTATAACGTTTTATAGAATCGAAAAGATAAAAATATTTACAACAAGTGTGTATTGTTCGTAACGCTAAATTTAAATAATACAAATGCACACACATAAACACTTTACAATACGAATGTAAACATTAAAAATATTTAATTAAATTGATTGAGCCCTGAATTCTTTACACAGCACATCAGTATACACAGTATAACGGAGAGGGTGTTATTATTTTTTCCGGTTTAATAATAAACAAGCTTGTTAATGTAGTCATGTAAGCAAACGTTATTAAGTTGTAACAAGCAACATGCCTTGTTAAAGAAATGAAAAAAAAAATACCTTTACATCCAATTATATGTACTTATATAATGACAATATACAATTTGAGTAAGTCTTTTTTTATCAGCTTGATGTAGCAAACGAGTATGCAGTCCACCTGATGGTAAGTGGTTACTGCCGCCGATGGACATCTGTAAGTAACTTCATACAGAACAGGGGTTCTATCTGAAGACGATCACAGATACGTTACTACTCCTGAGGAATAAGATGACCTCTTCATATATATGTGAGCCGGCATATTTTTGTTTATAAATTTTTTACACACTTATCATTCATATCTAATCTGCATATGTTTTTATTTGATTACTTAAAAATTTCGGTACATTATTTATTTCATACCTATTGAAAATATCCAAAATGATATCTGATATAAGGATAAAATAAATTACTATTAAATTAACTTACTTCACATACAGATCCCAAAAAATCTTACAATTACTTTTATAGCTAAACGAAAGGAAAAGTATACTATAATAAAATAAAACTTTTACCTTTTCCATTATGTATGATTTTTTTTTGTTTCTGTATAGCAATAAAGGAGTACATATGTGATATTTAAAAAAACAGCAATAATTAATTTAAAGACCCGCGTGGCGGTGCGGACACCATACCTGTCTGACAGGCTTTGAGTTCCGGATTCTATCCGCGGCCAGACTGCCATTTTAGTCCTGGGTCTAGGTGTTTGTGTATTAGTCTTACTGTGATGGTACCCACAACATACAAGGAAATCCTAGTGTGAGGCTATGAGTTTAGAGAGAACCTTTATACCAATATAACTTTTCCAATATAGGTAAAATTTAGACTCATTTATTCGGAAAAAATATTATTATAAAAGCTATAATCATCCCAGGATGATTATAGCTTTTAGAGCTATAATCATCCTGGATGTGATAGCCGAATGCATGAAACTCGTCCTCTCAATCGAGGGTACCGAGGTTCGCATCCCAGGCACGTATCACCGATTTTTCTAAAATTATGTTCGTATTAGAAGTTAATTATCACTGCTTTACGGTGAATAAAAACATCGTGAGGAAAGGTGATCAAGTGTGTAGC
>DWTU01001897.1:0-12369 GCA_018251515.1 Cecropterus confusis | reverse complement strand
CATTATTTATTCGTTCAGACACATTCAGTTCAATGTTCACGAGCGATATAAAGTAAAGCCAGAGCGCGTACAAACACCAAGTTTCGCGATCCACGTATAAATGTACAACGGATAGCTGTGGGATTTATTGAATATTCCAGAGTCCGCTAACGAGAACAAATGAGGCGGGTAAGTCGAACACTGTCAACTTCAATATGTCTTCCTTGAACATCAAAGCTACAATTTTCTTTGTCACTGCCTATACCGAGTCTCACGAGTTTTTATATTTAAAAAATTGAGCATTGTGATAGTATGTAGCCGTTATGGTAAATGATGTGTCGGCTTTTAAAATTAATTATAATTACATATTATTGAAACATTTATTCTAAAAATGTTATTTTTATTCCATTGCCGCCGCTGTACGAGACCTATTTATTAAAACAACTAGCAATACATGTTAAAGAGAGTGTAGGGAGAGCCCATGTAGCGGACAGTAAATATATCAGCCAGACAAGGGCATTCATCTTGAGGATGGAGAACGCCCAACCTTTAAACGATTTACGAGGGTAGCGGACGCCACGCAGTCGGTAAAAACCAATGTATCCAGTTCAGAAGGATAAACAACTAGTTTTTTACCCCGCTGGAAGTAGCTTATCGGCGATATGCGGATATTTCAAATAGTTTGCAAACATACACGGCCAGGAAATGCAAATCTGTGCAACTCTGGTATCACTTTGGATATGCAAATTGAGTGGTCAAAGTTAGCCAAGATTCATTAAACATCCCTATAAAACTTGAGCGTTTAAGGGGACACTTTTCACCGTTCGGTCGGACATTCTAATTCAATTTACAATCTGACACACGATAACGAGGGTAACAACGGGAAACAACGGACCGTATTCGTTTCTCGACAAAAGGTTGTCCTTGAATTGAATCATAAATTAGGTAGATAAATGAAGTCTTGCGTACTGTCCCGTGTAATTGTATGCAAGCTTCATTCATTCTCGGTGGAAAGTTAAACGTAAACTTCAGAAGCAATTTACAAATTTGTATCGATGGAATATTCAAAGTTGTGAACGCTTTATTACACAAAGACAATATTTAGCTGATGTACAATCGACCATTGAAGATCGGATAAAACGAAGGACCAGTCATTGTTATTCGAAAGAAAAATGAGTGAATCGATGTTCGATATATTGTTTGGACACAAAGCGAATCTTCGAAGCGAGCCGAAGTTCGAAGATACAAAATTTAATTTCTGCGATTTTGAACTCGCTTCTTTACTCGAATACGGACGCTTTGTCGTCAACGTCCTTTATGCTTTAAGTTGAAATTCAGTCAATGGAGATATGATATTGTGCAGCATTTGTTTGGAATATTTCGCACGTCTGTACTGTCTCCAAAATAATGTGGTACCTACATTGCGAGATATGACGCAAATTGTTGAGTGAATTGCACAATATTGTAAGATTCTTCCTTGTCATGATTGTAGGGTTCGATAAATAATTATATATTTTGATTTAGTATTGCCACTGTTCTATCGTTATCGCTAAACAATTTACTGTGAACAGTAAATTCCGTTTCAAGCTTTTTACTCCTGGCGTGTGCCTTTTAATGACGTCCTTTACTTAACAATCTTGGTCACGACTTTGCGTGTTTCTGAACAGTTTAAATAAGGTTTTAAAATAAAGAAAAAGTTAAATGGTAAGTGTATTATAGTAACGTCAGGTTTTTTGTACGGTATATTTTAACGTTAACTTAGAATTTACATGCAGGTTCATGATGGAGATCAAATTATTCCCTACCATAAATAGGGATAAAAATAAATTGTGTTACATTTACGTAGTCGTGTTTTGCAGGTGTAAAAAGTGGGCACACACTTATGAAAACAAAGTAAAATATAATGATTTCAACTCAATAAATATACTTTCTGTTATATAATAATAAAAATAAAAAAGAACATAAAATATATATTTAATTATGGTTATTATACTGTTGTTTTAATAGTATCCATACTATATTTAAATAAAATAGTTGTAAGTAGGAAGTATCAGTTGATTAGACAAGTGTACCATGTCGAAATATTTTTTCATTGAATTAAATCACTTATTCAGGCACTTGAATTGGACTTCATTCGTGAGATACGAGGGCTTTGTGATGCGTACGTGATAACATCAGTTTATATGAGGGCAATAAGGTGAACATGTAAACAGGCATGCTCTTGCCCGAGAATTATCTAGTTCTCCATTTTTGTTTCATTTTACGTCACCGTTAAATCATGTGACGATTACTTTCTAACAATACACCCATTGAATCGAGAAATCAGACGCATGCTGCAATTTCATCTCCGGACCACCCAACATAAAATATAAAAAACATCCCATATTATGTACAATTATTTAGGACGTTCATAATTATTTAGGTTGTTAAATTTCAACCGAACGGGAACTGACAGGCCGCAGCTCTCTAATGTACCCGTCTTCCAGAGCACTTTGAAAAAGCATCACGTGCTCACTCAGTGTGCGAGTTAACTACGTCACAATTTCGACACGGGAAAGGAAAACTCCCGCAAACACATTAAAGCGACGCGTTACTCTCGACGTGTTAAGTAATGTAGATAAAACATTAATATGTATGAACGTTGCTTGTATGCGGCAGGCCTTAGATTTGGGATTCGATGAATAAAGAACGTTAGTCGTTGTTCTTTTATAATATGAAGTGGCTATGAATAGGCGGAAAAAATCACCGTGATGGAAGTTTATTTCATGTCACTTATGAAAAAATAAGGTTAATTCGATTAACAACGTTGTACAAGAAGTGTTCAGTAATTCAATGGATAACTGCTAATTTATTGCTTAAAATTTTACTCTTTCTGCCTCTAAATATTTATTAATTTTTAAAATCTTTACCATTGCCTGACACATAAAACACCTAGAGAACTACGGTTTTCTTTTAGACATTATTTACATTTAATATTGAAATGCTTAATATTCCTGTAATGAAGAAGAAAAAGGTGTAGCGAAGGTGTTTTCATGGTGAAACCTCAGGAGCGAAATAAGACGCCATATAATTTTACGCAAATTTATTACGCACTCGAAACTTGAAGAGTAAAATAATTTATATAGACTGATTTGGATTTTTATATAGATTTGCTTGTTAGTGAAATATTGCGTGACTACAACTCTGATTGTGTACGACTCCTGGTTTGTTATCTTCGCGCAGGAAATAGAGGTTTCTGGCCAGTAGGTAGTAATTGTAGGAATTTATTTAAGGCGGGTGAAGCGTGCTTACAGCGATAGTACTGGTGGGCGTATAATTCAACGTCTAATATGAACGCGGAGGTGCCTTTCCGCTTCATTGATGATTGTTCAATTTAAGAGTTCCGTGCTTCCCATGATATTTGTAACCAATAATTCTGAAGGTTATATTTTTAATATAGAAGTAGTTAAGGAGCATGTAGTCCACGTGAGGTAAGTTGCATCCATACACATCTATAAACAATTTCAGATAAGATGAGATAGCCCTACCAAAAGTTGACCACAATTGCTACCCCTAAAGATTAAATCGGCACGTTTCGAATAAGTATGTTTCACTTACTTTCCCTCCTCAAAGTGCCTTCAAGCCAGAACACAGCAGCGCTGTGCAGAAATTAGTGCTGTGCACATAGGGGTCTATGCAATTTAGCTTGTTTATTTAAAAACAAAAGCAGACACGAAGCGATCCCATTTATAATTCAGTAACAGTAACATAATGTCCATGGTCGTTAATAACCAGTTACCAACACCACTAACCAATTAATATCGGGTGGACTGTATTAGAGTCTGTTGCTTCTGTTTCATAAAAAAACGGGACCACTCTGGGAGCTCGTATTAAATGTATAAAAATATGATATAAGGATTCTGTATACTTCTAGATGAAAAAGTTAAAAGTATTTAATTTGTGAATTGGGAGGCAAAATCAAACAACTAAACGCTAACATTTTTAATGAACAGGATTATGTTAGAGTACAAGTACACATAAACGTAGGAATTGGCTCGGCTCTTTTTCTAATTACCACCAAGCGAGGTTGCCCCAATTGTCTGACTTTAATTGTAACACTGAAGCTTAGGTTACATAAACGTACCATTATAACGTACTTTTGTATTTTACAAAAGGAACCGTTAATATTATAACTAAATAGTTGTATACTAGCAATACTGTAAACCACTAGCGCCGCCTCTGTTACCACTTGTGCAATTTATTACAATAAATTTCTAGACTCTGCGTATTATTTATCAGGTTATGGGCAACATGTTAAAATAATTTTAAGTCGGTTTTAACGGACCAAATAGTGCTGTTTCGTGTTGAATATAGCTCTATGATTGAACATTTGAACATTCCGGCATTGAGATAAGTTCAGATGTCATAAGAAAAAATTGATGGACATGTGCAGTGAGGTTGAAGTTAGAACGGCACCCGGTTCCGAGAATGCTTTTGCCGCGAACGGCGGGCAGCGATTGAAATATGGCAACACCAAAATGACCAAAAACAATCAGTCAATGACACGACAATAGCTGTCAAAATAATAAAATGCTACAAATTTAAGCAGACCTGCCATTTTAAAAATAAATGCTCTTTCAACGATCATAACTTGGTGATAAACAAAAGAAAACTTTTTTTCCGTAAGTCAGTGTGCTACATCTATAATCAGTAGCAAGAACTCGTTGGAATAGCGGAATTAGTGGAAGGTGTGCACAGATTATTCACGAAGAAAACAGAACAGATGATGGCAGCAGTAGCTTCAAGTGAAATTTGGCATCGGCACCTAGGGCACATAAATAGTGTCAGTTTAGACAAGATAAAAAACGGAGCAGTCACGGTTAAAAGATAAGTTAATGATTAACAAAGGAACATGCATCATATGTTGTGAAGGAAAACAATCACGCTTACTATTGACGTGACAACGTCTTATAATTCGATAGAGCTGGCTGCACGCACGAAAAAACATGACTCATGCGGCGTTACCTCGCTCTGAGGCGTTCCGTTTAAGGCTTGGAGTGCAAGCGAGAGCGCGGAACGAGCGACAAAGAGGCACAATCTGCCTTCGCGTTCGGCAGCGTTCGACATTCCATTAGTATTTTCTTAAGACGTTGTCACGTTCAACTATCGTCTGTAAACCGACTTTACAGACAACCATTTTTTTTTACAAGGAAGCAAGGAGCAGCGATCCACTGGATTTAGTCCACGCTGATGTATGTGGTTCATCTTTGTCGATGATTATTCCCATGTCATCATCAAGGCTAAAAGTGAGACTTTTAAATATTTTAAAGAATTTAAAAATATGGCAGAAAATCAGAAAGGAAGAAAGATTAAAGTACTGAGGACAAACAATGGTTTGGAATTCTGTAGTAATGAATTTTAGCAATTCCTGAAAGATGCAGGCATAGTCCATCAGAATACGAATGTTTATACTCCTCAACAGAATGGCTTGAGTGAAAGAATTAACAGGTCATTGTTAGTTGGGTCAGGTCAGTTGAGAAGGCCACATGTTTTATTTTTGATGCAGGATTGCATAAAAAGTTTTGGGCTGAAGCTATAAATATCTCAGACTATTTAAGAAATAGATCAGTTGCCACTAAACAATTTGACTCCATATGAGAACTGGACAGGAAATAAACCTGATTTGAGTCATATAAGAATTTTTGGAAGTAAGATTTTATTCCAAAAGTCATTTATCCCAAAAGAGACACGTTAAAAATGGGATAAGAAAGCTAAAGAACTTGTTTTAGTTGGGAAGAGAGGGTGCTAGATCCAACACTACACGGCACGTGTGTAATGTTAAAATGAGATGTTATATTTCTTAGTAACGATGAGTACATGCTGCTCAGCACATCTGATTTCTCTTTGTGTTGCAATTGAATCGAGTGTACTTAATTGCCTTCATTACACAAAAATACTTTGAAAAGTTATGTACTTATCATTTGTGTAGTTGTTTTTGTAATTATTATGAAATGTGAATTCTAGTACTTTACATAATAAAATACAGTATGATACATTTAACGATACTCCTCTTTGAGATTTCTCTCATTAGTGGGGAAAGCTTTGTGAATATGAATAATAATTTGGTACTCTGTGTAACGCTTTGTATTTCTGTAGTTTTTGAAGCGGTACATTTTTAGTTAAAAATTGTAATTATTATATACTATACTTGAGCATGTTGCGTGTGTAGCAATGCCTACAACATTGATATTGATACATTATTACTGATATTGAAATAGTAGTATATACGCCCTAATAGCCAAAAAGAGTATAGATAATTAAACACTTCTGTTTACGTACGGAAGTTTCCAACTTCTCAATCGTGATGTTACGTTTTGTCAATCGTCACCAAAATTGTGTTCACTATATACCCTTAATTACGACACCTTCAGAGCTTTCTTTTTTGTAAGCATCCAAGGAAAATACAACGCTAAATGAGACCTAACGTCCATTTTAACGGTCAATTGAATTTGAACAGCGGAGAATCTCGTTTAAACACCGGTAAATAGAGACTTGTAAATAGGTAGGGACGTAAAAACATTTAGGGAGTCGGTACACCCTTTTTGCCTTTTTTGCAAATGAAATGAGAATGTACTTAGCTGACTTTAGTTTGTGTAGACAAATTTATCGATTACGATATAATTTGTCTTCTGAGTAATAACAAAGGACTTAAAAGAGAAAAAAATGTGACCTAGAGACTCGTCTCCGTGCCTATCAACTATATTCCTAACATACGAGATGTGTTTATACATTCATCAATATCTCTCCCAAGGATTTAAATTACGGATTAAGAAATATTTATAATTGTATGTAGAGATAGATTTTATAAGCTACAATGCGGTTGACATACACACTCAGTACCCAAACTTTGTCTCTTTTGTCTATCGTAACGTCGGATGACAGCACAGTCATAAGCGCTTTCGTGTTTCAAGGTTATGGTACCCGTTTTATTATTAGAACGTAATTAATAATCTAGGAGACTAAGAGATTTTAAAAGCGAAATCTTTGAGTTTTTGAACATTAGCCCGTACCTCAATTCCTCTGCCCATATTGGAGTAGCATAGTTGACTACGCTCTAGGTGTTTTCAAGTTGTAAGGAGAGAAAGGCTAAAGAAATGAAACAGAAAATATTTGAAGCAATAACTAAACTGAGCTTTATGATTTCGCATTGTGTCGGTCTGGCGTTTTATCGTAGCTCATTGAATTGTTCTACAATGCCTCGCAACCATCGACCCTAAATTTGTTTCCATGTCCCGTTTGCATTTTTATTTTTAACGCAGTGACACAGGACACAGAATAGTATGTACTTACTTCCCCTTTAACTCAATGGATCGAATGCTTTTGACTGTAATGTAAAAATCTTCACTTCGGAAAATGTGCTCCAAAACACAAAGAAGTGCTGACGTTGCATATTCCAGTATATTTTTAGTTGGGGTTCGGTAATAGTCACTTTGAAGATAGCGACTCAAACGAATGAAACTGAAGATTATGATTGAATTTGTAGGTGAATTCGCCTTTTTGTGGAAGTTTAAAAGTATCGAAAAATGAACAGTTGCGGTATATTTTATTTAAAATAGAGAATATGCTCCTACAGTAATAATGATAAAAAGTAAGCGTAGACTATGTTCTTAAAGGAAACTTTGTACTAGCGTTATGGCAGTTAGAGCCATTCTGAAAGGGCGCCAACATCCTCATAAGCTCCTTTAACAGGTGGTAGTTCGACCGGGGAGGTACCACCGCCACACCAATTTCTAGCGTGAAGAAGTTCTTGCGTTTCGTTGGAAGGGGGTGGTTGCCGGCTCACTTACATATGATGCGACCATCTCAGTCCTCAGGAGTAGCAACGCGTCTGTGATCGACTTCAGACAGATTTACTATATAAAGACAATGCAGAAAAAGGATCTCTGATTCAGAATTTCATTCAGTCGGTTAGTAAAAGCTTTATACCAATGACGGAAGCTAAGGAATGAAGCTTTTCGTTCAATACAACAAAATTTGGATGAGCGAAGCATTTAGGTTTAAAGCTAATTACATTGCACACGTCACATACTTAACGAATGCAAACACCCTAAAACACAACTGAACCGTACATTTAGTCCGACTTATATTTAAATTCCACGATTCCACAATAATAGTAGGGTTACAATTGTACCCTGCGTTCTATATGCAGGCACATATCCGATCGTTAACCTGCGGTCACTTCATAGTACAAAATTTCCATTACCTTTCCAATAGAACTTACCATTAAACGTGAATCGCAATGAAAAATAATTGCGACACTAAAGTGCGGATAGTACGCGGCAGAAATGGAAGGTTAACATCGCCAAATGAAACTTTCCTCTCGTAAATCGGCAACAAAACGGATTTAAAACTTGGATTCAGTAAGAATTTTGCGTTCGCGAGAGTACTTGTGAAAGAATTGATTTTATTCGTTCGTTCGAAGTTCGAATCGAGTAAATTTGGCTGTGTAACTGTTGCCTGCAATGCAATAAATTTTATGCATCCAATCCCGTGTCAAGTTATATTTGGTTCGTTGCACTCGCAAGCGGGGTTTTAGATGCGCTCCGCGTATTTTTGATTGGATTCATAAAATTATTTGGATACAACTCACAGTACAATGACCATTCCATTCCAATTGAATGAATAGCGGCACGAAATGAAATAGTGCTAGTAAATTAAATTTTATATATTTAATTAAGAAGATAACTAATAAATTTTATTATTTACATGTAATGTATTGATTAAAGCTGATAATTAATGAGATTTTCATCAAATTGGTACATACCCTTAACTTTGACTTAAATATAAAAGCAATTATACACACACACACACACACACAATACTTAATACAAAATGTATTCAAATCGTGTTACACGCACACATACTAGATTAATATTTCTTTACGTTAGGGTCCTTTCACACGCAATAAAGTTTATGAGTAAGTTCCGATAGCGACGATAGACCGCATTACTTCGCTTAGGACATTTTATTAGTACTTTGCACAACAGAAAGGTACAATAACAATATACATACCTATCACAGAAAATACAAAAACCAGAGCGAATAAA
Organism: Cecropterus confusis; assembly: GCA_018251515.1. Classification (NCBI taxonomy): domain Eukaryota; kingdom Metazoa; phylum Arthropoda; class Insecta; order Lepidoptera; family Hesperiidae; genus Cecropterus; species Cecropterus confusis. The sequence continues at coordinate 3,304 of DWTU01001897.1, read as the reverse complement.
TTCTTTCATACACGTACGAAGAGTTTCGATGAAAAAGGAGTTCCCAAGGGATTTTTTGTATACTTAAGATATTTATTTGTTTCTTTATATATAAGTGTACGGTGTGGTTGCAACTGATTTTATAATTTTTATTGAGTAGGAAGTTATTGGAATATTTATAAACTATATAGCAAGTATTAACCTATTTATACTTTATTAATTTATACTTTGTTATTTTAAATTAATATAACGAATTGGAATTATTTACAGATATAAAATGGTACTGTAACTCAGCTGGCAGACACATTGTTTTATCGAAACACAAACGCTTCTCGCTAGAATTGTTCTACTTTTTTTTTTAATTTTAATATCATTAAGTAAATAAACATGTGAAAAAAATATATGGAAATCACAAATATTGCAATGTTTGGTGCGTAAAGATACAATTAGAGCCGTGTGTCGTAATATAGATCAAAAAAGAAAAACGAACTAGACGTAGTGTACATATGTAGGTTTATCTACCACCTGTACCCGAGATTTTCCCCCGCCCACGAAGTTTCGCCGTCAGCATGATCCATATAAGTGGGTCGAAATATTGGCAAGAAGAATTAAAAACCGCATATCCAATATTAAAATATATTAATTCCACGATAATACTAGTCTAAATTCAATATAAATAGCAAAAACGTTTATTTAATTTTGACTAATTACGTGAAACACAGGCAATAATAATAAATTACTGTTTATCTATATACATTGCTACGCGTACAAAAGACCAATATTTTGAGTTATCTCGATCATGGCATCCAGAGAATTCCGCTTTATAAATTCCAATTTTCGTTAGCATAGGAGCGATATAGGAAGCGAATTACACCAATACACATCAACGGGGAAACATCGTGGGCCTTAAAATCTACTTCGAGCTTGAAATTACGGTTTGCGTCAAAAAGACATCTTCAGTACAGAGGTTGGGAATAATTCGCTCAATTTATAGGCTATCGTTACATAGATACTACTACGATTGCAATCTATTTTAGACGCTAGAAAAATCTCTCCTGAAACCCGAAATAGCGAACCTATTTGTGTCAATTTTGGTACAAAGGTGAGCAATTTCTGTAAATCTACATACGAGGCTACCGTGGAAACACACCTACGATATAACCTATTTTTGTCCCGCTAGAAACAAGTTTTTATTGGACTTAAAATCTCAAAAGGATTGTTTACCACGATGGTTAATATAGATTTATTGAATACAGGATAAAAAGGTGCAATAAAAAGTTCAACTCACGCAATCAGCAAACTGCCAGAAATTATATTCGGCAAAGATGATATCGAGGAAAATAAAAAACCTACTAGGCGTTGAAGCTATTGTTGGCATCAGCCGTTGACTTGAAGAGGGGCAGTTAATATATGGAACAATGGTTTTGGATTTCAAGGGGTAGGATTTTTACAAGTATTCATTATAATCTATGATTATACTAACAGAAATGCATCATTTTTTAACATACAATTCAGCGGAAGCTTGTATTAAAAAAATAATCATTATAATAGTGTTCAGTACCCTTAGTATATATATAAGTTTAATCCGTTTCTTCAAAACAATCGTTGTTTACGTTTTCCGGAATAATTAGCTTTGCTCGCTGTAGTAGCGGTACAGATTGTTATGGCAGGCCCTTGTTACGAGTATGCGTTACGGATGCTTCATACCCTTACAGGTATTGTAGTGTTGTTAAGTCTGTAGAGTTAGAATTGGAATTACTTTTTTAATTACATTCTCGTTTTAGACCTTGGTATATTCTTAACCATACATACGGCACTTTCGATGATCGAGTTGCGTAGTAGAATTTTCAGTCTAGGATTCGATTATTGACGTGTGCATATTATTGTCCGATAGAGAAGCGTTACTATTTTGGTTTATTTGTAAATTGACAATAACAATTCATTTTGTAAGGAAAAGAAATTAAGTGAGTGAGTGCTGTTTTATCTAATATATAAGATTTAAAATAGTATTTCATAATATAGTAATCTTCTTACAAGAGACTTATTATTATAGCATACTTGTTGTTACACGAAGACCTAAAACGGCAACTTACAATCAAAAGTTCACTAATATAAATCGCGATCATTTGTAAGAGATGATACAAGTTGCATTTGGGGATAATTAGTTTCGCTGGCTGCAGCTACGCGACAGATACTTATGGCGATCCCTCGTTACGAATACCCATTACGGGTATACAATACGCTTATAGGTACTGTAGTGTTGTAGATTTTATCGAATATGACTTGAAATAGCTTTTACTAACTGCTTATGTATTTTGCCCTGGATCCAGGATTTTCGTTAGCTACAAAAAAATATATGACCAAAAATATTTTTAATAATAAAATACAGGAACAATTCCATGGTATAAAATAGTTAAAAATAATTTCTCTTATTGTTTGTTATTTATTTTTAAGCATGAATACAAACATAAATTCAACCGTCAATTTGTAAAATTTAAATTATCTAAAAAACCGGGGGAGAGGTGGAGGTTGGACCCCCTTAACTCAGAGTTTACCTTTGGATCACACATATGTGCAAGAAAAATATACGTAATGAAATTTCCCATAGAATAAAAAAAAAAGTTGAAATCGATCCAGAAACACCTCAGTTATTCAGGATATCGAATATCGAGATATAGGAAATCAATATTTTCCAATTTTACGGGAAAACTGCTGAAAATTTTTCAATTTCCATAAATTGGGCTCCCTGTAAAACTAGTCGCATGCAATGCCGTTCGTATCGTGTCGATCGGTAGCGGCATCGTGGAGTTATGCCCGAACATAATTTAAAAAATACGTGACGATTAGATAACCTCTTTGCTTTGGAAAGTTGGTTAAAAAATAAGATTTTTCATTATGGTTGGCGCTATCTTTTAGGGGGATTTTGAAGAGGAGGAGGATTGGGTCCTTTTTTCCGTGTGACCAATGGACTTTAGTTTTGGCATTTCAATTGAGGGGGGGGACTATTGTGATTCAGAGGCATTTAACAAGAACGAAATATTGAAAATCCATTTTTAATATTTTACAAGTTTAAACGTTATATACATTAATTTATTTATTGTATATTTTAAATCATATGTATATATATATATCATCAAAAATCAACTGTTCCGATTATTCGGAACAGTCTGATTAAGAGGGCAAGTTTCAATTTTTATGCTATCACTGCTCATTCTATCTATCCTGATATTAATATTTCTTATGGGTGGGAAAAGGACTAAGCTACGATTTTTGGGAACTTTAGGGGAATTTCAGGGAACCCTGAACGAGTTAAAAAGGGGTTTCA
>DWTU01001896.1:0-12370 GCA_018251515.1 Cecropterus confusis | reverse complement strand
TGCTGTTATGAGGCAGAAATAGGTGTGGCGGTGGTGCTACCGGAGTCGAATCACAAAGAGTTCTACCACCTTCAAAAACCTACATATATACCTGAGAAATCTTAATAAAATGTTTTTCTCTACCTGAGAAATCTACTCACACTTGGGTGCGTGTTAGACCAAGGAAAACTATGGGCTAATCCTTCTCATTCTGAGAGGAACCTTGCCTAGTACTGAGAATGTGGATCGGTGATTTGTATATAACCAAAGGCATAAAGAGTATTAATTTTAGCTACTGTCCAATATACATAGCATTAGATATATGAAACCAAATAACTAGTGAAAGTGTTTTGCGGCTTGATACGTAAGTTGAGTAAGAATTTATTTATATCCCATCAGATGTTATCGGAGAACGTCGATCGTACCGTTGTACATAAGATTGTATTGCTGAACAAAGTTGTTTCAAAATCTGTAATACGCAAAACATATGACGTGAAAGTAAGGGCTATGTCTCATTGTTTTACTTTTATCTTTGTTTAGAAAAGCTTCTGATCCGAACATGGATCGTGTATACAATTTGCTTAAAATAGTTTAAAACCATGATTATGGTTGACATACTCCAACTGATATTTTTCCTATTGTATCACTCTCCGCATATATGTTAAAAATAATATGCAATACATTAAAAATAATATTAATATTGCACCGATTTTATTTACATGTTAGGTACTAGTTAAGTTAAAAAAACATACGGTGTTCATAGCAATATGAAGGACATCCATTATCAAATGCTCTCAATAACATCATGTTGAATTGTAATTTGTAATCAGAGCCTTTTTAACATGGGAAATCCTACATCGGTTCCTCTCAGCCGCGAGGGCAGCGGAGAGGATATGCCCCACACTCCTACCGGCTAGAAACGATGTTTCTCTGGTCGCCCTATGTCGGGACCACGGGTTCACTAATAGCACTTACCCGCGGTCTCAACGGCAGGGCAAATAACCTTACCAAACAAATAAAATTCTTATTCTTACCCTGATGACGTTATTCTCAGCGCCGTCAGCGTTGATACGGCTCCAGTCGATCGTGTTCACGTAACACAAGTGGTCGTTGTGTTGTATGCGGACCGCTCCTCTCTCTATCCTTGTCAAAGATCGAAGTCCCAGCGACTGTGGAAGCATAACTAAAAATTGTACCACTATATTTTATTTATGTACTAGCCCTCTTACCGAGGGTCACGAACATTGGCTCCAAGTGTCATTGGCTCTGCGCTGCAAGAGTCAGCGTTGAGCGTTAGAAACCGAGTATGAGTCTGATCTTATAAAGCCACGAAATTTATCGTAAATTGTAGCGAAATTTGTCAATATACGCTCAGCGCTGACGCTTGCAGTGACACGCGAATGTTTCGTGGCCGTGCGGTTATGTGTTATCCTACGAAAAAGTTATGTAAATTTTTCTGGAAATGTAAAATATGTAATACATATATTCCCTAGGTACAATAATCAGCAAATAAAAATATGTTTTAAAAGATTTAATTGAGAACTAAAAATCAATAAAAAATCTGGATTCTTATAATTTTACGTATCGTCGTAAAATATGCTCAACTGTTTTCTACACAACACAGAAAAGTAGGTACGCATATAGAGAAACTAACTTTTACAATAGATCTTATATGTTTTTCTGCAAAACCTACTAGATTAAAAACTGTAGTTGTAGTTGGTAATCGTCAGACGTACTTCAGATTTATTTGATTTTCAGCCAGCCTAAATAATTATAATAATATTGAAACGAGCCTAAGCTTATCCATCAAAGATTATAAAAGACAAAGTAAGTATTACATCTCCTTTAGACAGTGCCGTCTTTGATCTCCAATATAACTAATGATCTCTTCAATATTTGACCTCTTAAACCGTATCAAAACAAATCAAAGCAATAATCATTCAACCGGGATATTTCTATAGTTCTCTATTTAATAATCCGTTATAAATACCTAATCATAATATAATTCAATAGTAAAATTACTAGCACCATTAAATTAATGGCCAGATTATATAAACAAAATAGATAATTACTCAATTGCAAATGGTACAAGCTAAAGAATTAATCATTCATAGTGATAAATAATTAACAATCGCAAGTATACATGTCAGTGGCCATATGAGTTACGTTTATGTTTATAGATTTTATTACTGTTTATAATAATAAATTGATTGTAATAATATTAGTTGGTATTTCAGTGTTGTTATGTAGTGTTTGTTAAGAATCAGTGATCATGTGTGATGAGTTGCTACCATTAGATTAACTTAATCCTTAGATTAACTTAGAATCTTTCCAGTTAGTGTGTCTGCTTTATCACCCCCTTTAAAACCTTTGCACTTTGCAAAATGACAGGATTCTAATGACGTCTCATAATTGACATTCTGTCAAGCCAGTTGGGCTGTAGCGCTTGCCAAAGAAATGGACATACATATATACATACGCTCGAAAAAAATTACCCTCCGTCTGACGCTGTCAGGTAATAAAATTATATTCAATGTATTATCGCGTTAGTAGGAAGTTTCATATTGCGATAATTGAACGTTTTATATGATCATTCATAATTGTTTTTCTAAATATTGTTTAGCAACCTTATATAAATATTTGTAAACTATGCAACCGAGATGGCTTTACAAGTCAGTATATTAGATGAATATCTATTGTACAGGGGTGGCTGGGGAAATCGAGGTATTGCTTCATCGTAGTCAACAACTGTATTTTTGGGGAAGAATATTTTTAAACGCAGATAATGAGAAGGTAGTCAAATTTTAAATTGTTGTAAAAGATTGATTAGAATTTTTAGATTGGCTATCTGCTTTATTTCTCGAGAGCTTAAATATATACTGAATATCCGATAGATTCCGTCATGAATTCAATGAGCAAAATTTAAAATACATTTTCATATGAATTTGCTAGCTGACACACAACAAGATTTCTGTGTTCAATTATTCTTCGAATTACGAGTAGCATAATGTGGCCTCCAGACGACACTACAATATTCAATAATTCTACGTAAATAGATATTGAAGATTAACTTTTCCTTTGAATTTGCGTAATATCTTGTCGTTTCACGAAGATGTTATTACGAGTTTCGAAACCTAGCAAAGGCATCTGTAATTTTTTTATTTGAGATATTTATTAGAATTATTTCATAAAAATTATTCGTATGTCAACTTGAACTATATTATGCATATAGAAAGTATACAAATGATTATAATATCTAATATATAAAAAAAACATTAAATATAATATGTAAGCTTCATCCAAATTGTTGTTAATCTTAGGAGGAGTTGGGAAGAGAATGTATGAAATTAATATAAAGTATGATTCCCATTACCAAAATAGATCCTTTCTCTAGTTTTCAGGCGAATGTGAATATGAAATGTGAAAATTATAGAATTGATGTAATTTTTGAAAAAAGATACTCTTTTTAGGCGTTTTCGTGTTATAAGAAAATTGTATATGAAATGATTAGTTAATATTAAGTGAAATTTTGTTTGAGACATACCGTTCGTCATGCCTTTCTAGGTCATATTAAAGTTGGTTAACGACTGACTTCCAGTAAATACATCGAGTCAAATAATATTAAAGAAATGAAAATAATAATTAGCATTTACGAAACTTTCTGTTCTTCATTATTCATAAATGATTTTTGGTAATATCAAAATTTTACTTTTAATATACGTCCCATGATATGCAAGATCGCTAGCGAAATAACATGGATTCTTCGGGAAAATTTTAGTAATGCCGTATTAAGTCGCTGTCCTACGAAGCCCTTATCAAGCAGATGTAAAAGAGAATTATCTTCTCACAGAAACCATAGACATTGGCAATAAAATAATTTATGAATCAATTCATTAAATACTAAATTTTAAATGATGTCAGTAACAAAATATTTGAATAAATTTGACCTGAACTGAGGCCTCTGCATCTCTCCAGCGGATTTTAATGTAATTTTGAATCCACCAACAACATAAAAGTACAAGTAATTAAAATAGATTCAATCTTTTTTAGTAAACGACACCAAATTACTTGTACTTAACTACTATAATACATACCATAATATATACTATAAAAAATTACCAACCTCGATACCCGCACTGTCAAATATAACGAGTGCGTAATCCTTTAGTAGGTGCATTCCCCGTATCACAGCAAGATTCGGGAACAGATCGCCCAGATTACGCACGCCTTTAACGAATCTGAAAATAATTAGCTCCATTAAAACACGCATACAAAACGCTTTGGCGCAAGCTTATCAAGCGACCGCGGATGCGTGATAATTTTTCTCAATTATATTTTTTTTTCACGAGAAATGAGTTATCAGACGAACATCATGTGTGTACTTTTATATAATACTAACAGTGCCACGTGGTATCACCCGAGTTAATTAGAAAACATCTATGAAAAATAACTATTTTAAGAACATCACATCATAAATATAGTAAAAATACACGGGAAACAGAAGAATAAAGGAAAGCTTGCTAAAAGTATTAGTAAGGTCCTATAAAATATGATCACAACCGTTACACAATATATCACAACCGTTCCGTAAGGAGCCGACCACGCGTCTGCGCCTCAACAACTTTCTCTGCAATTTGAGGACCGAAAAATTAAGGTCATTCATCGATTCAATTTTGAAATAACTATAAAAATGTTATGAAATAAAATTATAAAATTCTACATTTATTTGCTTAAAAGTACGTTGTTGGCAAAGTCAGAATTCCTAATATTTTTACCATTACAGTATACAGTAAAAATTTTCGTTGCTGATCCACTCTTATTAGTCAAAGCGTGATGTTATGTAGCCTATTATAGCCTTCCTCGAATAATTTACTAAAACAAAAGTACACACAAAAGTAATTTTTCAATTTAAAGCAGTAGTTGCTGAGATTAGGCCGTTTAACCAAACAAACAAACTCTACTGCTTTATAATATTAGTATAGATTTAAGTAGCAAACGAGCATACTGTTAACTTGGTGTTAAGTGGCCACTGCCGCCCATGGACATCTGTAATCAACTCTAGTTAAGATCAGAGTCTTACCTGACATTGACCACATGCTTTCCTACCTTTGAGGACCAAATTGGAACGCTTCGGATAAGTATATCTCCCTTACCACAACCTTCGGACCAAAACATTGCAGCGCTTAACAGTACTGTTAAGGACAAATTAGGCAGAGATAGGTGTGGCGGTGGTGCGTAGTTGAATCACAAAGAGTTCTACCGTCTTCAACCGCACTACCAACCAGCGTCGTGAACTAAAGACATCCTATTCTAAGTGGAGACCTATACTATATAAATTATACATATCAGTAAAAATGTATGGCTTGGCCGTTTCGCTACCGTCGTGGAGGTGATGCGAATGTTTAGTTTCTGAAGTAAGTAACGAAACAGCCAAACAGCCAAAAAGTATCAATGTTCCACCTTCCAAAGGTAGATGTTTGTGCGGTTCTCCTTATGGAGGCACCACCGCTCTACACATCATTGTCTTCTTACAGCAATCATACATCTATTGTGTTCCAACCTAATAAGACAACGACAACATACGAGTACACGAGGTATTCCTACTTACCGTCAACCCATTATTGTCCCACTGCTGGGTTTTACTTCTAATACGCACATGATTTTAGAAAAAATCAGTAGTGCGTTCAAATCCCAGGTACGCACTACTGATTTTTCTAAAATTATGAGTAAAACCTCGGACCCTCGTTTGAGAGGCCCAGTTTCAACCATTCTGCTATCACTGCTCAATGTCCTACTTAGTCCTAACTAACCAGCTTAGGCTGCTTTTATTTACGAATGCAATATTTTTTTAAAATGAGCAAAATCTCACCGAACTGCCTCGTTCCTTCCAGTCCCCTGAAAGAGGTCAGAGTGTAAACTTTACAATATTTTATAATAATTTAGTTACGTTTTTGGATAAGCAACTTCCCTGGAAACACATAGAATCGCTTATAAGTGTTGCAGAGTCGATACACTGGTTGCAGCAGATGTATATTGTGTAAATGATGTAGTAGAGACACCTAAATTTGTTTAACGAAGCAAATGCAAACAAGATTTGCTTTTTTGGGACCCTTCCTAGCCGCAGTAATGTACATATTTTCTTAACCTCAATTTACACATAACTTCTGGGTATCACTATTACTTTATTTACTTAAGTTAAATTTACTATGTATATGTACCATGTAGAGTTGAAATTTAAAATTTTAAGTCGTTAATAAAGAATTCATATTGACATATACCTATATGTCATACCTATGTAGCGCTCAAAATATCTGATCAAAGTCATAAAATTATAAGACTAACTCAGAGCTTAAAATTAGCATAAAATCCCGAATAACAGTGAATAATGAAGATAAACACATAAATACTTTCTGAATGTTTATCGTCTAAAGACGCAAAATAATTGAAATAATATTACTTGAGCAAAGGCGTAAAAATGGAAGAAAGTTTTCAAAGATCGGACATCACCAGTAGATTATAATCATTTAATACCAATTTTGAGATAAGCAAAAAATGAGATAAGGAATGAAAAAGATAAATAAAGTACTAATCCAAAAGTATTATTGGTTGAGAAAAAAGTCGTAAGTCAATTTGCAACGGATTCCTCGCACGTCGCCAATAATGTTAGAGATAGCTCTCACCTGTGCGGACTTGTATTGTAGTTCCAATTCCATCGTATCGTGCCATGAGTGTCGTAACTTTTTATTCCTTTTGTTTAGTTTATTTACTCGTTTTTCTTTTCGCGTCATTTTTATTTTCTTTTTTTTTTTATCGCGCAGATATTAAACGCTTTCTAAACACTTTCTACACTCATAGCCCCATAGTAGGATTTTTTCCTGTATCGTGGGTGCCATGGACACACAAAGACGAATACACAAACACCCAAACCTAGAACAGAAATTTAAACGCATCATTCAGATGTCTGCGTGGCCGGGGATCGAACCCGGGACCCACTGCTTGTCAGACCGGTATGGTGACCGCTCCACCACGGGAGTTGTTTGTGTTTCTCCCAATCCAAAGCGTACTGGCATGAGCTACATATCTGCAAATCTAAGTAAGATAAGATACACTACCCCCAAGTACTGTCTCCGTAAAACGTTACACGTGTTTGTGTTCTTCACAGTTTACTAGTAGTTTCAAAGAACAAGGAATATGAGTGTAAGTCTTATACCTTGCAAGATCACAAGCGAAAAATCATAGGTTTATCGAAATTTTATTCTCAGTACTATATGTACTATTATATCAACCTGATGTTCAAACTAACGCTTTCCACAAAGATACCATAAAAATATGAGGAAAGAAGTAACTGTAATTAATTTGGAAAAATAAAAAAAAACCATAACTGTGGTGTTCTGACTTTAGTTTAATATTCAAGATTGTAACGTAGAAATAACCATCTCTACTAAAAAACCTCCAACAACAAAAGAGTTAAAAATATTTCCACAATAGGAGTCGTAATTTTATTCTAGGCAGACGCTGTCGACATGTATTAGTGTCTAATTGCAGTGTTAAGTGTCTAAGTGTGTTTTCCCATTTTATTCCAGAATATATAAATTTTAATTAGTAACGGATGCTCACGATACTTCGTTTATATATTTATATATATTTATATTTATATACTATATATACTGTTTAGGGTTAATTATTATATATATTTGTTTGTTTTATATTTGAATGTCTAATCGTTGACGATTAATAATAATAATTTATTCTTAGAAACCATGTTCCATAGAATTATGTTAGTAACAAAGTGTCCTTAACCTATGTTAGTATTATCAACATAATACTGACATTATTGATACTGATCATTTTCTGCCCACTTCACTGAATATGCGATGGACTCAATAAACGTTTGCAACAATTAATTCTTTACACAATCGGAAATATGGCGGCTGCCAATAGGAATTCACACTTAAAAGTTTTTTTAATAACTATGTGACATGGCGGCAAAGGAAACATGTAAGCATTACTCTTACCGTAACTCGCACAACGAACTCTCGCACTCGCACTCGCTTGACTTCACCTTTCAAAGTAGGCAACGGCCGCCACCACCTATTTTTTTTTTGGTCGTCAAATCGTAGAAACACCGGCGTCAAACACAAGATAAATTTTCGACTTTTGTTTGGTCGTCAAATTGTACACACACCGATGTCAATGACTATTTAAATTTGGCGACCTTTTTTTGGTCGGCAATTTTTACGGACACGAGTCGAGTTTTGGGAATATAAATATGGGATATAGAAATGTAGGTGCAAAAACACCGAAATCAGCAAAAATGTATAAATGGTGTATAAGTAAATAGTTTTGGAACGTCTGGCTTAGAGGATTGCCCCGTCCTGCAAAATCGTATTGTGTTGCCAATTCGATTAACGTCTGACGTCACAGTCGGGGTTTACTCGCTGTATGTCGATGCGCTTATCGTTTTTTATATTCACCCAACTAACGACGTTTCTACTTCATTTCTTCAACTATTTCTAGTGCGAAGCAGTTTCTGCGTTTTGATGGAAGTGTTGGTTGTCGGCTCACTTTCATATAAGGCGACCATCTTAGTCCTCGGGAGTAGCGACGCATATGTGACACACTTCGGATAGAATCCCTTTTCCTTATGAGGTTACTTACAGATGTCCATTGGCAGCAGAACCCACTCATCATCAGGTGGACTGCATGCTCAATAGCAACTTCAATTCCACATGTAAAAAGCGTATGACGTAAAAAATATTTGTCAAAGTGAACGATACCCTTGTGGCGCTGGATGCCTGCAGAAGGCAGATGAAACTGCTTAAGGGTCGACATCCGATTGGAGATGGTCAGCCTTGCTAACCCGAGAAATAGCAGGATAGGCTCTGTTCGGAGACAGGCGGAAAACTATTTTTATTATTAAAAGATTTTATTTAACTTGCAATGTTTTTTTTTTATAATATGGAAGTAGCAAACGAGCATGCAGTCCAACTGATGGTAAATAGTAGGTAAACTTTATCGAGGGAAGTTACATCGCCGGTAAAAAATAAACATTCAAAAAAATCGACGATTATGTTTGCTAAACACACCGATCGCCGGCGACTAGCAACGATTTGTCCCCAAATCGAAATGTTTACTTACAGTAGTACAAAGTTACCTACACTGCCTACATGCCTCACTAGATTGATATAAATTTTATTTTGGGGGAAATCTAAATAAATATAAAGTCGTAGAAGTTACTAAGACCTAAATTTACAAGCGAGGCACAAACCGCTTCCAGAGATAGAATCTCTTTGTTTTGTTTGAGCACAAATGTTTGTCCCATCCAATTGTTTCTGGCTTGTTTTAAAATCATTTGTCTTTATTGAATTTCTATTCGCGAATAACGGATTACGTTTGGTAGCGAGCAGGTTTTATTTTGAGAGCAGTTGAACGGAGTACGCGCGCATTGTAGAAAGAGAATAGTATTCAGTAGTAGGTATCGATATCGGTAGCAATCGGATTTATGCAAAACGCCTGTCAAATGAACCAATTATTTGACTGATACTATTTTTTTACAGTGCGGAAGCAGCAAACGAGCATGCAGACCACCTGATGGTATGGCTACTGAAGCCCATGAATATCTGTAATCAACCATAGGTAAGACCAAAGTCTCACCTAAGGTTAGCCACAGATGCGTTGCTACCCCTGAGGACTAAGATGGATTGCCTCGGAAAAGTATGTCTCCCTTACCACACCCTTCAAACCAGAACACAACAGCGCAAGATACTGCCGTTATTAGGCAGACGTAGGTGTGGCGGTGGTTCTTCCTGAATCGAACCATAAAGAATTTTACCACCTTTAGAAACCTTTTATGTAAATTATTCAAAAATATTTACTGAATATAAATGTTTTTGGGTAATATTATAGCGGAGCTTAAACAGTGTATTTTTTAAGTAGTGAAACATATAAAAGTTCGAAGTACCACCTCCATACCTATTTCTAGCGTGAAGCATTTCTGCGTTACCATGGAAATGTTTGGTTGCCAGTTTACCATCGCGGCGATGATCTCAGCCCTTAAGAGTGGCACCGCAGCTTGTCCTTGTTCTAAATCTTTGTTAAAGATATCCAAAGGCGACAGCAACCACATACCATCCAGTAATTGCACTCTTTTGCAAGAAAACAGTTACATTGTTAAAAATACATTTAATACATATAATATGTATTCATATACATACAATTAAAAAAATCCAACTGCTTAAATTAATTAGTTTGTTGATAATGATATATTTAATTGCACGCTTTATATGAGTTTTCGTCAAATAGTCTATACTAATATATAAAAATGAGTTGGTATGTGCCTGTCTATCACGCAACTACTGGCCCAATTTACATGTAATTTTGCATGGATGGATTATTTAACTGATCAGTCTATAGGCTACTTTTGGTTTGGATATTTTTCGCAATTTAAACATCACCCTTCTTCCGACGCAGTCAGGTAAAAAAACAGGTGCTATTGACACAGCAGGACGAAGACAAGTGGATTTTTGCATATTTAGAACCAATATTTTGGTTCAGTTTTAACGGTGTTTCACTCTGACCATAATATTTGCACCTGTGACTAGCCATAACATAACTAAATGTTTTCATTATAAACTGAATCTATGGACTTCACTTAAAATTATTTTCTATTCAATAGTTGTATACCCATTAAGACACTCATAAAGTTACCTTTTATACAAGACCTGATGAAGAAAATCTTAAAATTTTAGAACATTCTTATAGGAAAGTTATTTTATCAGGCTCATCAGTCAGTGTTTTATTTAAGATTTTAATTTAAGCAATGCAGTACCTTAATTCAGTATAATCTATTTATTTTCAAGCTTTGTTACAATAAATTAATTAAAAGAGTAGCCAACCGCCTTTCGCCCGCGACAGTTCCTCATTTCTTTAAACCGCTCCTAACATCTGCTGCTTTCAAAATTCGCATTGTTTCATATTTCTCACAATCACGGATTAATGATGGCAAAGAAATAAAGAATTTTCGAATTTTTATTTGTAGCAGTTTAAACGTAATATACCTTTTATAAAGTATAAACCTCAGTTTGTATAAACCTTTTATACAAACTGAGATTATTAATCCTTTCAAATTGTTTGGTATATAAGAAAATTAATGCGAAAGTGCATAATAACAACAAATTATTTAATTTAAGTTGAAATTTCATCTTTGAAAGTGACGATTGATGATGATGATTTCACATAAGTAAAAGTTATAATTTCTTTATACACATGATCGAAGTTTATTTGATAACGCAGACATTCATTTTGATAAAAAGATAACCACGTCATTCAGCAATTGATGGACCAAAATAATGAACATTCATATGAATTACAACAGGAATGAGTTTACTCAATGAATATTAAAAAGTGATTACAAAAAGTTTAATGTGCCTAAATACCGTACAGTTGCAAGCAAATAAATACTTTTTACACCGAAGCTGTGTCTCTGTGTTTATATTCCATTGGCAAACTGTTTAAAAATTCGCAAGAAAGTCGTACCGTCATGATTGACAGTCTGATAAACAAAAGTTACGGTTAAGTACTCGTAACGTTGACGAATCGGAAGTTTTCTAAACCGTAAATTAGAGCTTTTCAACAACAAACCACAATCTTAGGATGGCAAAACAAATTAAAGACAGTAGAACTCTTCGTGGGTGTTATTTATAGGATATGTAAAAAAAAACAAATGTTTTACACATATACATACATTTAAAAGTACAATTCATATTTTAATTAGAAATTTCAGCCAAAGGAAAATCTTTACCTGGACTTACAAAGATAATATGTTACTAGAAAAGAAAAGAAGGGCACTGAATAAAGCTGACGCTGGTGCCGTGGCTTTAGAGGCTAAATAAACAAAAGCCAATGTGAAATCACACTAACGTTATTCTAAGCAAGTCTGTATCACAGATGGTTGAACGAATTAGATGAACCCACGTCTCGGCTCCGTAAGTGCGGTCTGTCAGAGATACAATCTGCTGTTTTCCTACCGCATTAAGTCTTGGGATCGGAAAGGATAATCGGATACGAAGATTTCTTATTTACTACCGATAAACATTGAACGCGTAGAATTGAAGCGCGTAGATCTACGTGTCGTGTAGATTGTAACTGATCTGCAAAGTAAGGCAACGAGCGCGGCCGGGTGTGTGATGCTTGACCATTTTGGACCATCAAGGACCAGATTTATGCAAACATTTGGTGAAGCCGTAAAACGACGTTAAACCGCCTGGCGAAACCGTCACCACAGGTTCGATTCCCAGCCAGACACAAATATGAACGTGAGGTGTGTTGATTAGAAGATCACGTTGAATACGTGATTAGTTTATATGTATTAGCACGAATAAGGAAATATTAT
>DWTU01001895.1:0-12371 GCA_018251515.1 Cecropterus confusis | reverse complement strand
GAATATGAAGTATGAAAAAATATAAGCAACCGAACATAGATCCCCTCCCTTTTTAAAATCGGTTAAAATGATTCGTTAATATAACATAACAACACGATATACATATAGTTTATTACAAAATCAATTTTTAGAACAATGAAGACGGTAAAAATAACGTCTATTTTGATATTTTGATATTTTGATCGGCGAAAGATGCGAGCTAGAAATTCTGTTATCCTCTGATTTGAAGGTTGTAGTGGAGACTAACATTAAAGTAGTGAACCTGGGAACAAATCCAATTAGATGTTAAGTAAAAAAGAGTATCCATATGATACGTACGTATGAGTCACGTGGTATGTGCCGTTTGTTAGAGTCGCGTATGGTTGATGGTATATTTGGTGGTAGTAATTATGTTTGATGATGCTGGCATATTTGGTGGCGGTGGTAGTAGTGTGTTTGGTGGTTGTGATATAGTTAGGGGAGGTGATGGAATGTTTAGTGGTTGTGGTACGTTTGGTGGTTGTAGTATGGTGGTGGTGATGGTATATTTGATGGTTGTGGTATAGTGGTGGTGACGGTATGTTTAGTGGTTGTGGTATGGTGGTTGTGATGGTATATTAGGTGGTTGTGGTATAGTGGTGGTGATGGTAGTGGTATATTTGGTGTTAGTATATTTAATGGTATTTGATTGTAGTTATATTTTTCTGTAGTGGTATGTTTGGTGGCGGTGTGCGTGTCGGTGGACGTACTTGCGGTCGCGGCGGGCGCAGGCGGGCCCCAGGTCGGGCGGGTCGCGCACGGCGGGCGGGAACTCGATGGCGTGCGCCAAGCGGTACATCTCCTCGATCCGCTCCGTGTTGCGGGCGCCCTCGTTGCACTGCGACACGAACTGGGGGGATAAGATGTGTACAGTTACAGTTAGACTACACATGTTATGTTATAAGCGACGCAAAATATACACTTTACATATATGTTATTTATATTGAGACAGGGCTGTGTCTGTACATTAATGGCACATTTGAAAAATATCATATATTAATTACTTATAGATTTCTGACGACAAAGCATCCCTTTTTAAATTTTTGTTTAATTATTTACTCATTACGTAATGATCTATCCAACTAAATCGATCCAACTGTAAAATCAGACTGAAATACGATAAATCAGTTGAAAAAATCTTCCGTAAAATCTGAGACTCAGCTTAACCCATAATGCTAAATGCGCTGTCATATACACTTAAATTGTCAACCATTTAAATTGAGAAATCAACTCAAATGGTTATGTAGTATCGGATTGCTCATGGCTCACCATCTCCATATGATTATAAGGAGGCTTTGTTACCTGCTGCATCAGCATTAGCAGGAACGGCAGTAACTGTTACTGGCAAGTTTGTTGTTTGCGTTATCACATAATAGTGGTATTGGCACCGCTATGCTTAGGCGTCTCGCGTTACAATAGCAGCAGTTCCAGCGACTACGGTTGGCTCAGCAGCAGGACCGAGTGCAGCGGCAGCACCGGCACGTGGTCTCCTGTTACACTAGCAATGTCTCACGTCGTTGAGCGTGGCGAGCGCGTGCATGCAGCCCTCGTACTCGGCGTCGGGCGGCGCGAGGTGGCGCAGCACGGCGTCCAGCAGCAGCGGCAGCCGCGTCACGCGCTGCATCGGCAGCAGCAGGAACGAGTGCAGCGACAGCGACTGGCACGCCGGCTGGCTCTCCATCCTACGAATGGAATGAATGAATGAAAAAAATGAATGTACATTGAATGGGTATATGAACAAACAGGAGAGGATTTACTTACGATAAGGCAGATATTCTATCTGACTGAAAGTAGTCACCGTCGCCTATGGACATTTGCAACACCAAGGAGTCGCAAATGCATCGCCAGTTTAAATTTTTTTTATTCATATATAATATAATTCATATATAATAAAAAAATCGAACTTTACCGAATTATTTCCATGTACACCACGGCAGTACGCCTTTTACACCCATACCCCCAAACTAGGATTTTTTTGTGTCCTTGATGCCATGGACACGCAAATACTTTGTGTATTTGTGTGTCCATGGCATTCAGACTCAGAACAGAAAATCAAATCATCATTCAGTTATAAATCTGGTCGGGCATCGAACCTGGAAGTCTTTGCGTGTCCAATCAGTTTGGTGACCGCGGCGTTTTCGTCACGCGATTCGTCGCTTAATTCACTGAATCTTCGTTTTCTTATTTTTTCCAGACATAGATATTCCAGAGATATTTGCAATATTATGTTGTTTATATATTCCCAGGAGCGTGATTTGATTTGGTACTTCGGACGTCTGTAGTTCCGACGGCATTGGCTCTTCTCCTGGACACATATTTGCTTGTGACGAACAAAATGCTTCCAGCTGCCTAAACTGGCAGTTGGAAGCATTATGTTCGTGCAGCCTTCCCAACAAACTGTCCAGTCAGCCAGTTACCTTTTCGAAACTAGATTATCTTTTTGTTCTTGCAGTTCTCTGAGCACCCTGTCAAGTCAGACAGTTACCACCTGGAAGTTGGATCATTATTTTTGCATTATTCTCAACAACCTGTCAAGTGAATACCTTTTAAGCGCGTTGGCGAAGGCGGGCTTCTCGCGCAGCCGCTGCAGCGTGCGCACCATGAGCGCCTGGTGCTCGCAGTACTTGACGTACGCGTGGAAGCGGCGCTGCGCGTGCCGCCGCACGATGTCGCAGATGCCCGCCAGCAGGATGTTCTCCTGCCAGCAGCGCTCCAGCTCCGCCATCAGCGATTGGGAGCATTTGCGAACTGTTAAGTCGTTAACATTTAGTTTGTAACGATTGGGAGCATTTGCGAACTGTTAAGACGTAATCATTTAGTTTGTAACGATTGGGAGCATTTGCGTACTGTAAGTCGTAAACATATAGTTTGTAACGTTCGGGAGTATTTACGAACTGTTAAGACGTAATCATTTAGTTTGTAACGATTGGGAGCATTTGCGAACTGTTCATTTGTGGAAACATTTGTTTGTTAAGTCATTCGAGTCATAGTTTAGTTGGAGTGAGCGGATTTCATAAGTAGCTTTGATAATAATAATAACATATAACATAACAAATCTCTGTGATTTAGACTAAAAGAAGTCATTAAGTCATAGTTTAGTGGGAGTAAGCAATTTTTTGACCAGCTTTAATAATTGTGTTGTTTAAATTAATCTCTGTCATTTGAACGAATAAGGTTTCGAAGTGTGACGTATGTCAGTTTGAGCGATTATAGGTTTTAACTAAAAAGTGACATTTTCAGAAATTTCGTTTGGCGACGATAATCATTTTTACGTTTAGTAATTTTCCTTTAAGTAAAGTATCTGACCCAACACTATTTTAATGCTTGTGGATTGGATTCCAATATTGGAATAAAAGGAAGAAAAAACGACGTCAGTTTTCACACCTTGATGAAATTTACTTGACATAGACTCCGAAATTGATGACTAAATGCAAAAAAAGGTTATGGACCGTTTTGGATTTTAGGAGAATATTTCAAGGTGTTTTTTCTCGCCTATGCAAAGAGGGGAGATCCAGACCTTCTAAACCCCCTCTTATATACCCCGCTGAACACATTCCTTACAAAAATAAGATTAACATGATTCTTACCTGGTAGGATAGTTGAGAACAGGGTTTCCCAGTCCTCGGGCGGTAACACCTGGGGGTCACGGAAGGCGGGATGCGTGATGAAGTGGGACTCCAACACGTTCAGCGAGTTTAGGTATGAAGCCTCGGATGTCAAAAGTTCAAATTTCGCTTCTTGGAGCCGCTTTTGAGCAGGGGCTAAGGAACCTGCAGAAAATGATTTTATGAATATATTTGTGTGAGATTCACCGAAACTCGAAGATATATTTTAGTAGTAACAAGTCCTTATAGTTGAAGTATTTTGGATCAAAGCATTTTCCAGGTTCTTTTCAGATGAAATATGTTGACTCGTGCCCTAAACACCCATAAGGCACGATGTATGACCAAAATGTGCCCGAAAAGCAACTTTTGACCGAAAATATAGCGATAAAGAATGAAACCACCTACACCACACCTCTTTCTTGCGTGAAGCAGTTCTTGCGTCCTGTTGGAATGATGTGGTTGTCGGCTCCCTTAGACACTTTATCGGTACTTTAGATATAATTTCTGTTCTGTATGAAAGTGCTTATAGATGTTCATGGGCACTGCCGTCCACGACCGACCACTTACCATCAGGGAATTACATGCTCGTTTAATACTTACAATCCGTTAAAAAAACCAAACCGACACTTACTGAGCACAGCAGAATTCACAACTTCGGGCACCTCGCACCACAGCGTGCGGGCGGGCCCCCTGGGCGCTACGAGGGCCATGGCTGAGGGCCGCGCGCCCCCCGCGTCGCTCCCCCCGGAGGAGCCGGGGGCCCCCGAGCCGCCGCTCGGGTCGTACGCGTCGGAGTCTGAGTCGCCCGTCTCGCGGCACGCCGACTGTTATAAGAGAATAGAAATAAATAATACTCTAGATTGATTTGATGGTGGCAGAACTGGGCATCACCGCTAAATAATAATAATGTTTTTATCATTTAGCAGTGTAGTGCTTCTGTAGGTGTGTTATGATAACGCATATTCACTTTTGCGATGTTCCATTTCAGTCCTCAGGAGTTTTAAGTAACCAAATGGATTTTAAACAGATAAATTCAATACAGTTATATCGTCGTAGTAGGGCCAGTATTCTATAGTATCTATAGTAATGTTGGTTGGTTGGTCCTTACATGAGTGAACGCCTGTATACGCGAAAGACTTCTTAAGTCTCATGACTATGTTATGTGTCAATAAACGTTTTGGTAATAATGATTGTTTTAAAAAACGTAAAATATTTTTACATGAAGCAGGAATTATTTTGGTTCATATGGAATTTAGAGAATTAGGCATTAATTTTGGTTTCGCAACATGTTTGTTGTTTAAGGAAATACGAGTTGCCTGATCGCCAACAACGAAGGTCAATGTAATTACTACTTAGGTACAATTAGCGCTCCAATTATCATCTCGGCTGCGGATAAAACTGTTTTCCGACTTAATTGCTTTAATAGCCGAATAAAATTATCACTCGAATTAAAACCACAATACCTAACAACTATATTTCAAGTAAATTATTCCTTTTACCTTATTTTAAGAAGTAATACTAATATGACAATTAGGTAAATATTGAATAATATAAGTGGTATTTATTTGGCTCTACAGAGAAGGTACCATACGTGCGTAAGTAAGGGGTGGTTTAGGGGGTCCAACTCCCCTTCACCTAGAATAGACGAGAAAAGCAACATTATTCAATTCATGTTTCATAAAATTTCTGACTGTATTTATTCTAGACTTCCTCAGCATAGGTTGAGAACAAATTACAGCGACAAGCCGAGCTTATTTTTATTCCGACCGCTGCTGTTAGATCCCCACTTACAAAAGCTATACGCCAATGATAAGAACATTAAATAAATTATTATAGTAGATGGGCATTCCAATTTAGTTTACGTACCGACCTAATTGCCTTTAAAATGATCGAATTCGAAATAATTTAGTAAGTGACATTTTCAAGGAAAAGAAGTGGCTAATAGCGCTAACTATTAATTCTAAGATTCATTCCGTTACGGTCAATTTGTGGTTTTGTTGACATGCAATTCATTTTACCAAATGATAACTCGCTTAATGGAACCAAAGTGTAGGTACTGTGGAAAAACGTGTCATTAGCTGCGTATGAAGTAACATTTTCCTGAAGCATGACTTAAAAAACGTAATAACCTAAGAATATAAAAATACTAGCGTATTTCCGCGGCTCACGCTTCAGTCAAGCTTACTACGATAATGAGTAAGTAGGTATGTGTTGGATTCAGAAAGCACAAGACCGGTTAGAGTGGCGCCGTTTAGGGCAGGCCTATGTCCAGCTGTAGACCTCATAAAGATGGATGGATAATATTAGACGAATACTGTTTTAATATGCTTTTCTAAATTTTTGTGTACTCAAATAGGTACATGTGAAATACATGACTTTCCGTTTAGATTTATTCCGTTTTATTTACATTGGAAATACATAAATAATGAAAGGTCAGAAAATCAGAGATTGTCAAACTTATTCCGTATACTAAAGTTTATTTTCTATCGAACCCCAATAGCTTTTTTAAGTTAACCACATCGAAAAATAATAATGGCAATAAATATTTTACTTTTAAACAGCCTAAGTTAATCGAAGAGAGGTTTTGTTTATCCGACTGTGACAGGAGGGTAATGTTTGTCGAGCATATGTATGTTTGTATAGATGTGCATACATCCAAACAAACATAGAGCCAAAGAAATGGACATCCATTTCTTTCGCTCGCGCTACAGCCCAAACGGCTTGGCGGATTATGACATCTTGTTGCCATCATCTTAGTTTGCAAAGTGGCAAATACTAAAGGAAGAAAATGTAGATAACAGGGGTTCCACCTGAATCGATCACGGTTGCGTTACTATTAACGAGGATAAAGATAGTGGCCTCATATTTAAGTGAGCCCTCAACTACATCCTTCCACCCAGAAATAGGTGTGGTGGTTGTACGTCCTCGGACGAACTATACTGGTTCTTCCATCTGGTAAACCGCTTATGTATCCTTTTTCTAAGTCCTTTACATCTTCTTCACGACCCCCAGCGCTCACAGAAGGGTTCGTTATAGCCTCCAGTACCAATAGGAGAGATCTTATACTTTGAGAATATCTGCTTTAGATCAGGATTAATATTTAAATTCAATTCGGAAATGCCTAGTGATTGAGTGAGAGGATTGCGATTTGATAAAATGTAAGTTTTAAATCCACTTTCTTGTAAAGCTTTGTACGATGTTTCACAACTACTTAAACATCTTTAATATTTAAATTCCATTACCTAGTGACTGAGTGTACCGATTTGCTACTAAATAAATAACATAAATATTACATTTGACGACCCACGTGGTGGAGCGGTCACCATACTGGTCTAACGCGCGGGTTCGATTCTCGGCCAAACAGACATCTGAATGATGAGTTTAGATTTTTGTTCTGGGTCTAGGTGTTCGTGTATTTGTCTTAGTGTGTCCATGGCACCCACGACACAGGAGAAAATCCTAGAGTATGGCTATTATTGTAGAGAGCGTTTATTATTATTTGTTTATTTTAACGGGCAACTTTGATTCACGGCAAAATATGCTTTAAGTTACTACATTTAATATATAAAAAAATAAATTTCGTATATTTGTAACGGCAGGGCTCGATATGTAGTTGATAGATTGATATGATTTTTTACACAATGGTGCTTTTTATGTTAGAATGTTTGTATATATTTTGTTCTCTCAAGTTCAAACAGCTACATAAGATTATGCGTGACACAGTAAAGCGTGACTCAATATAGCTTATAAGGATAAATATATCGTAGGTTACTGCATATACTAGCTATACTTACATTCGATCTGGAATAAATGTAAACAAAACATAAAAATTCCTATGTAGCGTTATCACCAACTTACACGAATTTGTACACAAATACATTTTATTTTCAACCAAAGTATGCATTAAATTATTGCGATGTACGTTAGGTAAAAAAAGTTACTGAAGAGTTGAACTAATAAGGACCAACTGCAAGATAATATGGCAAAACTGGTCAAACAATAATTAATTACCATTATCGCAAAAAATAATCGCAGCTACCGCTTAGAGGAACTGGGTGCAATTTAGTTAGTAAAATGGTATTTACATATTAAAAAAAAAACGAATATAATTTTTCATGCTTTAACCTAAAATTTCATCTAAAACCACTTGTTTTAATTATTATTTCATGAAACAACACTGATTTTGGTAACACCGTATTCGAGTGAAAATTAATTATTATTTGATTTAGCGGTGAAGCAAAACGAAAATTATTTATAACAAGAAGTGCTCTGCGATTTCTCTCGAGTAAAAAAAGTAACGTTAATTAAATTGTTACATCATTTGATAGATTTCCTTAAAATAAATACCTACTAAAGGTTAATTAAACACACCCACACACGCACACTCACAAACACACAAAGATGAATACACAAATATGGGGGTATGGTACCCAGAACAGAAATCTATTTTTTTTTTATCAGATTAGTAGCAAACGAGTTGCAGTTCACCTGATGGTAAGTGGTTACTGTTGTCTGTTAGGGGCATCTGTAAGTAATACTTCATTTAGAACACATCTGAAGTCAATCACAGATGCGTTGCTCAAGGGGATTAATGTGGTCGCCACATATACAATATAAGTGAGCCGGCAAATACACCCTTCTAACGAAACGCAAGAACTGTTTCACGCTAGAAATAGGTATGGCGGTGGCACCTCCCCGGTCGAACTACACTGGTTCTACCACCATGTAATATATATGTCTGATCTTAAAAGACCACGAAATGTCACGTCTAAGTGTATAGAAATTTGCTGATATTTACTCAATGCTGACATTGCTCACAGCGCTAAATGAATGTTTTCAAACTATTCATAATAACGATCGAATATCGATCGCTGAGATCGCTGAAATGAAGTAGGGTCGTACTTCATTTCATTTGTTTTTGTTTTGTTTAATATTTTTTTTGGTTTAATTTTCTTACGTTATTTATTTTTTATTTAATTTTATTTCTTAGTAAACAACCCCAAAACCAAACCAGCATGCAAGATTAATAAAGTTTAAGTTTCATTTCAAATAGTTACGGTTGTAAGAACTAAAATATTTCAGTACATAAAATAAACAAAACTTTAAAACAAAGTTAGATAATTACTGAAGGCTTACGCAAGTTTATACGTGAATACAATCAAACAAAATTACAATGTTAATTAATATTCAATGTTTAACTATTCATAAGAAAATTGGCTTCATTTTCGTATAACTTATTTATTCAAGTGCTTTACTAATTGTCCGAAATATATTTCAAAACAGCTGTAAAAACAGTCTTAATTACGCATTATTCAATAATTCTCTGGAAAATCAACATTTCTACGAACGAGATATAGTAAACAAGTAAGAGTAATATGTGTAAGTATTTATTATAGAAATATGTTAATTTCAATTGAAAATAACAGCTTCCATAACGGTTACAGAAATATTTATACTCATTTTTTCGGTGAGCGCAGCAGTCATTTTTAATGTACCGGTCAAGAGTAACTACTTTATTTTATATAACTGAAGTAACAAACGAGCATGCAGTCCACTTGATGGTAAGTGGGGTTTGCTGCCATGGATCTGTAAGCAACTTTATATAGAATAGGGGTTCTATCTGAAGTCGATCACAGATACCTTGCTACTCCCGAGCACTGAGATGGTCACCTCATTTATAAGTGAGCCGACAACCACAAATTTCCACCGAAATGTTTCACGCTAGAAATAGGTGTGGCGGTGGTATCTCCCCGGTAAAACTATACTGGTTCTACCGCCTGGTAGAACCAGTGTAGTATTTTTTATCACCTACCACCGTTTCTCACCTACCACCGTTTCTTAAAGTATTTCAGATATCGAGAAAAAACGGCGTAAAAATGTCTCCTGGGGGGCTTAAATATAAAATAAGGCTTTGAAAGCGAACGCCTGTTATGTAGTTAATCAAATAACTTACCGTTTATACCAGAGAGTTTGAAGAGTATCTCCTGGCTTTCACTATGATCTGGAAAGTAAATAAATTTATTTAAATTATGCTGACTTTTTTAAAAACAATATTTTTACATTATCGTTTTTGCATCACAAATTAGATTATTCGAAAGTATGTTTCTTCCTTATATGCTCAGTGGAATGCAGATAAAAGGAGTTAAAGTGAGAAGTTGATTTTACCCTACAATATGTTACACTGGCATTATATAAAAGAACAAACTAACCTCTGAACCCACACGAAGTTATGAAATCATCGTACGACCATTCGCCATCGGCTGAAAAAAAAACTTATTTTAAAAATATGCTTTCTATGCCCATAGAACTACACTAATAGTCCTTTATTAGTAACATCATAATAATATGGTAAAATTCCAGAAGAGTAAAATATAAAAGTTAGCCGGCTTCCTTTCACCAAAGCGCAAGATGTGTTTTACACCAGAAAGTCGCCAGAATAGGTGTGGTGATGCTAGCTCCTTCTAATCATATAGCTTACCTACCTTTTACCTGATTTGATTATTCTAGCGTAGCGCTAACTATAAAGTTAATTATCACTGCTTTACGGTGAAGGAAAACATCGTGAGGAAACCTACCACCTGAGAGTTCTTTAAAAAAAGTTCTCAAAATTGTGTGAAGCTTACTAATTCGCACTTGGCCAACGCGGTGGACTATGGCATGAAACTCTCTCAATCTGAGAGAAGACCAATAAGCCGATAAGCTAATCATGTTCTACTTATTTTTTTATAATATGGCAGCAGTAAATGAGCATGCATTCCACGTGATGCCACCCATGGACATCTTATCAACCCCAAATAAGACCAGTCTCATCTGAGGTTGGCTACAGATGCGTTGCTACTCTTGAGGACTAAGTCGGAATGCATTAAATAAGTATGTCTCCCTTACCACACCCTTTAGACAGCTTAGAACAAAACACATCGGCGCTTAACACTGCTGTTATTAGGCGATAATAAGTATGGCGGTGACTCTGAATTGGAACCACAAAGGGTCCTAATTTCCAAAATTCATACCTCATACCCCATATGGGGTTATAATATACCAAAAATAAACAGAGAAGAAAAAATACGCACCAAACTTTACAAATAATTTCATGGCATTTTGTCGACCATTATTGCCAATGGGGGGGACCCACGGTTTACCCCAACTGGCCGCGTTTTCATTGTTGATGTGGGACTCACGGGATTCATGGTGTTCAGAGTGACTTTCTCCGTGATTGCTGTGTTGTTCTCTACGGTATTCTCGTCTATTGCCAAATTGTTGTCCATTCCCGCGGTGTCGATAATCTGGTGACAAAAAAATTTATAAGTTTCCATACCCTACTGACGTCCTTAGGACATAAAAACTAAATTCTTTATTTCTTAGTTCACGTTGAAATTTCACTTTTCTTGACTAGGTATAATGTGTTACCTGTATGTATTCAAATATCTTGAGTCAGTCAATTCTTCATTCGTGACATTATTTTAATATTAGTAGGTTTATGTTTTTGTTTTAATTCGCACTGGATTTATAAATAAAAAAAACCTACAGTTAAGTATGTAAAATTAAAATAACTGCTTTAAAATGTAAATAATTCTAATATTTTTTTTGTATATTATTTAATAAACTAAAGAATTGTTTGCATAAGCTTACAGTTATTAGGTTTCCATATAAACTGTAAACCAGGGATTCCCAACGTGATCCCCAGGGGTCGACACCGATAATTTTGAAAACTTTGAAAATTTTGAAAACTAATTTTGATAACCGCAAAGTTTTTAAATTGATAAGTTTTTTGTATCAATAAGAAAAAATAGGGGACTTGTAAAATAATTTGGCTATGGAGTTTTAAGGTATGATTTTACTTTGGAAAAAGGATCTCTTTCCCAAAGTAGTTTGGGAATTCCTGTTGTAAACGAATGAATCCTTGCGTACCCAATAATGCTTACGATAGGTACTAATTCATAAATGATTATTATTATTCTTGTATTCAATCTTTTCATAAATTATTCTACTTTTGTTTAAATATACAAACCTTGTCCGTTTCGGTACTCTCGAACGACTTTAACTTTATGCGGACTTCCTAAAACATTAAACTTCGGTGATTCCTAATAACTGAGTATTTAATTATTATACTTAAAAATGAAATAATATTTTAATAATTCCAAAACATACAAAATTGTTGTAAATTTTAATGTTTCTGATAATTTTCAGAAATCTTGTTATATTTAGAAATCTCAGGTAATTCTATAGCAATGACAAAAGTTTTTGTTAGTGCTTGGATTTTTTTCTTAAATTTAAATGACAGTATAATGTATTATATGTACCTATGTAATAAAAATCTTATTTAAAAAAATACATAAATTGAAAATAACAAACTGCATCCAAATTACTGAATACGTAATATTTGTATTTAATTTACAATGCGTATATCTGTATCTATCTATCTTTCTATATATCTCTCTATCTATCTATCTATCTATATATCAGCCTTTGAAAGTCCACTGCTGGACATCGTTCGTAGGGCAGATAACCGATGGGGTAGAAGAGTCCTCGAACGAATACCACGTCTGGGCAAAAGGAGTGTAGGGTGCCCCCCGACCAGGTGGACGGATGACTTGAAGAAGACGGCGGGTAACCGCCCAGCAGTTAGATGGCTCAAGACCGGTCGGAGTAGCGCCGATTAGGGGAGGCCTATATCTGTATATTTATATAGTTTTGCAAGCTAACTTAAGCTGAAAAATTCGAACACGCTGAGAATAAAAATGTCTTATG
>DWTU01001894.1:0-12371 GCA_018251515.1 Cecropterus confusis | reverse complement strand
ACCAGGGGCAGCCCGTGGCCATGCGCAAGAATCGATTTTGAAGCTTTTGATATCTGTCAATGAGTTTTACATGTGCACTACCACCCAGATACAGCCATGTCTAAATATTTCGGTCCAAATATTTTATAGAACGAATGATTTTGTCTGCCTGGAGTTTATTCTTCGAAAACGTAAACAAAGCTTTAATATTGTACAGACATTGTTAATTTAGTGAATAGTAAAATAAATTGCCTTTCATTGAAGTAATTCTTGATCGATTTATGCATCCACTTGCACAGATTCTTCAATTTTGTGTATGAAATTAGTAGTTCATTAATAGTACAACTCTTAGTGTTTGAAGACCTCAATAATAATTTCAATTTGCTATAAATTTTTAAGCTACATTTTAGCAAGCTGATTAAGTACCACTCCAATGGATTTGAATTTATGAAAAAAGATTTGCAATGATATTTAAATATACATGTATATGTAAAAATGCTTTTTTTTTCTTTTCACACAGGTTTTTGAAACAACTGGAGCATCCAAATACTATAGAGTACAAAGGATGTTACAAGAGGGAACATACAGCATGGCTTGTGATGGAGTACTGTGTTGGATCAGCTTCGGATATAATTGAGGTAAATACCTATGTTTGGAAACAATATATTTAGGCAAAGATGTATTTGCAATATGTTCAAAGTTTTAGTTTTAAATGCATAAAATTGAAATAGCAAACAATCATGCAGTCCAACTGATGGTAAGTGGTCAGTGCCGCCTGATCGACATTTTGGAACCAGCCTCATAGAGATCAAGGGTTCAGTCTATCTGAACTCAGTCACAGAAACATTGCTACTTCCGAGCACGCTAAGATGGTCACCTTATATAATATTGAGCCGGCAATCACACTCTTCCAGCGAAACGCAAGAACTGCTTCACGCTAGAAATAGTTGTGGCGGTACTACCCCCATGGTCGAACCATACGGTGGTAGAACGCCACCTTGGAAAAAAAAAAATATATATATGTAAAATGTTGTGTAGTGTGGTGTTGTTCTTAAATAACATCACTCTCTTCTCTCGTGGATGTTGTAGGAGACGACTAAAGGAAAAAAATTAGGAGATGGGCACAAATCCCTATTGTTTATCGCCACACTTTATATGGTCATTCTACCGCGTTTCGTCCTGTAGTAAAACCGATAACATACATTATCAGGCACTGACATGGTAATTCTTTTTTTATATTTTGACTAGAGACGGCCGAAGGTCGATTTTTGGCTGAAGCTCAGGCCGGAGCCAATTCGGCTATGGCCATAACTTTCGGCCGAAGCCGAAGGTTCAAAAACCATAAGAAATTCCGTTCTAAATTGGCCAAAACTGAATGTTGTTTAAAGAATTTTTATTTTTGTTGGTAGAAATCTACGTTGATTGGATGTAAATTACTTAAACCCTGATTAAAATTTACCTACTACATTTTCTAAAATAATAACAGTTCAAATAAAGTGAATTTCATACATAACTTGCGACGCAAGCCCACAATGGAGTTTTCGGTTACCTCATCGCTTCACCATCTCCATTGCCGTGTCGTGTATTCGATACAGTTCGTTCAATTTAGGCATAACTTCGGTCCATTTAGGCCGAAGCCGATGGTTTTGCGGAAGGTGGTTTTTTTTTGTCCGAAGATGGCCGAAGCCGAAGCTTCGGTCGGACACTAATTTTGACTTATAATGCAATCATTTTTTTTAATATTCCCGAGAATATTCAGCGTACGTAGTATGAATAAGTAAGGGCTTATGACAATTAAAATATATTGAAGTCGCGTAATCGGACACGATATTGGGATGAGGTCATTGATTTCCGCGAATGTAATCTGATTTATCAGAACCCAATGCGAGTTGGGGTTACTCATCTAATGTTTACGTGGATACTGGCATGAAGGATGTACACGTTATCAGTAAATATTTGACGTATTGATATAAATAATCTACTACGTCACTCTAGAAATTGTTTGTATAGATTCTTGTTGTCGATATATTTATTGTATACTATTTAAAATAATCGTGACTCGTTATAGGACATAAAAAAGTCGCCATATTTGAATAGTGCAAAATATCGAAATCAAAAGTACATCATCACACCATCCCATTGTCATATATTTGTATAGATTTTAGACAAACAGATATTTTTATGTTTCATCTTTGTAAATATAAGCTTACACGAGTAAATTTATAAAATATATTTGAAATTAGGTGTACTAAGAGAATATAATTCTATTTAATCGTTTAAAAAACACTTCCCAAAGTAAGGACGAAATGGACAAAACGTAAAATTTTGGCAAATTGAGATAAATATTTACAACTACTCCTAATAACGTAGTGTATCATCTAGCTACAACGTGATTTCGTGTTAGAAAAA
Organism: Cecropterus confusis; assembly: GCA_018251515.1. NCBI lineage: Eukaryota > Metazoa > Arthropoda > Insecta > Lepidoptera > Hesperiidae > Cecropterus > Cecropterus confusis. The sequence goes on along the minus strand of DWTU01001894.1, from coordinate 9,983 downwards.
GACGAACTTAAATGTGTCGTCCCTTTAATAAATGCCGTCTTTAAGAAGCTTTATCACGCGTCCAAAATTTTGTTATTTACACAAAATGCAATTCGTATTAGGCACCTTTGATTCTCACCGTGCGAAATAAGTATAAATGTACTAAAATCTGAAAATCATAGTAGTACTTTACTTGTCTGTATTTGTATGAATGTAGATGGATTGGCTTTGCAATGGTTGCAAGGTCGTTTCACGATAACTATAATAGTCAGGATATACCGATGTTCTCCACAATGAAAACCGCAAGCTACCTGTATACCACAGTTATACCGAGTGTGATGTTACTGAGGACGTAATAACTGGGTTTTTAATATATATCACATTCCTCACAATAACGATTTTATGTGTTTTTGTATGTAAGAGCTTTTGGGGTAAATATAGTATAACTCTCTTCGGTTAAATATTTGTTAAGTGACGATATGATGACCTTATAAATACTTAAGGACATGTCGCGTTATATATTCGCTATATGCTTCCTCCCGCGGCTCCGTTCGCGTGGGACTTTCATATAATAAAAAAAAAATAATGTTTTGTTAAGTAAGCATAAACACAAAAACATGTCGCGAGGGCCCCTGTAATGGATTGACAGCCTGTATTACTGGGTGCCCCGCTCATCACCAGGACGTAACAAATTATTATTCATTATAAAATAAACAAACTCTTATAAGCGTGTGTATGAATGGTGTGTGTGGAATGTAAGGATGTGAGGTGTGTAAGTGTAGTGAGTGTTTGTGTTTTGTTTGAATGACAGTGCGAGTAAAATAATTTCATTTTCAAGTAACAACCGTGGATATTTTTGAGATAAAAAGTATGTTAAATCACAAATTATTTATTCATTTATTGCACTGTGTAATATAAAAGTAACATTAGGGCAAACTTACGCCTGATGGCATTCAGTTGTTAATTTTAAAAGTAAACAGTAATAATAGATATTAAGATGTAAATACATACATAAGTATAGTAAAATATACGTTAATGAAGTAAATCTACAAATGAACACATCTACAAAAATTAATCTTGGACTCGGCATCACACGTTAACGGCTGGATATATTTCGCTAATTCGTTTTCTGTTGTTTCTTATTATTAGAAGAAGGTTCTAATAAATGCAAAAAATAGGATTAAGCGTAAAATAAAAAAAATTAAAACCTAATGAGCATTGACAATATAAGATTATGTAACTTTATGGCATTTGATACAAGTGTCAGTCTTACCTATTCGAATTCAAAATCCATAGTTAAGACCGCACAAGGTTACGGGTAGTATTATAAAAAATAAACAGTAAAAAGATTAAGAGAGAAGAGAGGTGCTTACATAATGCTTTTAGATGAGTTAATGTTAATACCAAAGTGTAACATAAAAAAGCGTGTTTTTTTTTCTTTTTTTTCTAAAACATAAACGCTTTCTACATTCATAGCCCCACAATAGGATTTTCTCTTGTGTCGTGGATGCCATGGACACACAAAAACAATTACACAAACGCCCAGACCCAGAACAGAAATCTAAACTCATCATTCAGATGTCTGTCCGGCCGGGGATCGTACCCGGGACCCACTGCATGTCAGACCGGTATAGTGACCGCTCTACCACGTGGGTCATCATCAGCATTGATTTTGTACTCTATCAGGTCCACAAGCGTCCGCTACGCGAGGAGGAGATCGCAGCGATATGCGAGGGCGTGGTCTGCGGGCTCTCGTACCTGCACAGCCTGGGCCGCATCCACCGCGACATCAAGGCGGGGAACATCCTGCTCACGGAGAACGGCACAGTGAAGTTGGCGGACTTTGGCAGCGCGAGCATCAAGTGTCCGGCGAACAGCTTTGTCGGCACGCCATACTGGATGGCACCTGAAGTCATATTGGCCATGGACGAAGGACAGTATGATGGGAAGGTTTGTAAAATTGTTTCTTTTCTATATTGAAGTTGCAAACAAGCATGCAGTCTATCCGACGTTAGATCGTCATGCACATCTGTAAGCAACTACATAACAAGAGAGGTTTTGTTTGTAATCAATTACAGATGCATTGCTTCTCCCGAGGACAAACGTAACTCAACAATTACACCTTTCCACTGAAACGCATGAATCATACTCGTTCTACGACTTTCCAATTCTGTTATCAAAATATGCAATTATTTACAAGGGTGTCTGTAATCTCTTACTTTGAATTCAAGGGGGAAATTGAGGTTACATATAAAGTGCTCAATAAACTACTGTAGTTTTAAACCTTACTGCCAATTTGCCGAAGATGCGTTATCCTCATGGACCAGTTTTTAGTCATTTTCATCATGATGTTCTTAACAGTCAAAACTAGAGTGTTTATAGAACCAACACTCATCTCATATTGTTTTGTGTTTCTAACATCAAGTAGTAATAATAACCTTTATGTACGCATTGAATATTATAGCATAGATTAACATAATCATGTTAACCTTGTTTCAGGTGGATGTGTGGTCGCTTGGTATAACGTGCATAGAATTGGCGGAACGCAAGCCCCCCTACTTCAACATGAACGCCATGTCCGCTCTGTACCACATAGCGCAAAATGATTCTCCAACTTTACAAGTGAGTGTTAGAACGTTAGTTGAGTTGAAACAGCAAAAATAACTATCCATGTGGTTTTCTGCTTACGCATTGTTGCAAGTTATTTTTACCTTTAATTGAATGGCAGAAGATAGGCCTAATTGTATGAGGGTATTATTGGCATAATGAATTGAAATTACTTCTCATTTGCAGTCGCATGACTGTAGTCACTAAACTCTTGCACAGCAGTACTGGTGATTATTATCATGTGGACTTTTGTCTCACTTGGATCTGAATATATGTACAGTACAGTGCCATGTGGTGTCTTGAATAACATAGCTCTCCCTCTTCCCGTGGATGTCGTAAGAGGCGGCTAAGGGATGAAACCTTGTGATGGGCTGGAGTGTTTAACTGGCATGTAGTGCCGTCACCCCCATGCATGCCAGGCGGGATGACTATTAGCATAATCCGCCCTTAAGGGGAGATGTGTAGTGAATTTCAGAAGGCTGATTGATGAATTAATCATATCTAAAAACGTCATGAACTTTACATAAGTTAACGCGCCCTAATTGCCTTACATGTACAGTACAAAAAATGACTACATCAAAGAATGAGATTGTTTTAAACACTTTATTAATGTTATCAGGCACCAGAATGGACCGATACGTTTCGCTACTTCGTTGAAGCGTGCCTGCAGAAGATCCCACAAGATCGACCGTCGTCAACCAAACTCCTCTCACATCCTTACATCACGAGACCGCGTTCCCCAAACGTGCTGGTAGATCTCATACAGAGAACCAAAGCGGCCGTAAGGGATCTCGACAATCTCAATTATAGGAAGATGAAGAAGATACTTATGGTTGACGGGGACAACGAAAGCGCTATTGGTAAGTCAGATTTGCCTTTACAGTTAGTTCACATAGTATATTTGCATATAACCAAACAACTCGCTGCCTGTAAGCGGAAACGTTCGGCGGTTGGAAAGAGAACTAAGATTATGGTACTCTATCTATCTCTTCTCAACTAACGCATGCGCGTTAAATGATTTGCGTTAGGAATATGCTGCTTTTTACTAATTATACGCAATTTTGTCATTTTATAAAAACATTATCAATCGCTGAAATTAAATTTCAACAACAAACCGTCGATTCGTTCTGTTATGATCACTTTTTTTGGTAATTGCACATGCGCGAGAAGAGAGAGATAGAGAAGGTACCGCAATTTTCTATTTCATTTTAACCGAAGGACAGTTGGAAGCCTGGCTTCCCTGCCCTATCTATAATACCTGTATGATACTAACTCGTCTAGAACATGACAGATGTTAAATGATTTTAAGAATCTCTTGTAGTTTTAACATTCCCTTAGTAATTTCAGTTGCAGTAAACGCTGATTAGAATAATCTGAGTAGACATGTTTCATATTTATTATTTTATCATGTCGTTAATTCGTATCTTAATCATTTTGTTCAGTATCTGGTAATTATGTGCTATTAGACGTACCAACATACTTGTAGAAGAAACAGGTTGAAGTAAAATATGTCTTTTAAGAGTACTAATTAAGTTTTATATATTACGAAAATCACATTTTGTATGGAAATATCAGTGGTCCTTTGAGAATAAGATTCAATTTGTCAGAGAAACATACGCACACTTAACTACGGTGCGATCAAAAACATCCTTTGAATGGAAATATTACCACATCAGTGGTTCCTTAAGATGAAGATGTAGTTTTCCATTGGTATGTACACTATTGACTATGGTGCACCATGCCAACAAATATATTGTTTTACCGCACTTTTTGGCTTAGTAGACAGTACACGGTCGAAGTATATTGGTATAGTTATTAGTTTCATCCATTCATACATATTAATTTATGCTTTTATCTGTGTTTCATATTTCAAGGAGACTTGGAAGGTAAGCATTGGAGATTTTAAGTGATTCAAAGAATCAGAAAGTAATGTCTTTCTTTGTCATCACTTAGAGTTTGTTTATATTTTGCTGTTTCATACTGAATTTTCTTTACTCACTTTTATAAAATGTGTACTACTTTTTATGTAGTTATTTTTATAACCTTTTCTGCATTTGGTCTGCTGTTTTTGTGATCTGAAATTATGCCCTTCGGTATCCTAGATATAGTGATTAACTGATTTGATGTGAGTTTATCGTCGAAGCTAAGTTATGTCTTTCAAACAGAAGATAGTATTGATTGCATAATGCTAGTTTCTTTGACATTACTATTGTGTATGTTATATAAACTTTACTTTTAAGGACAAATTTAATAAATAAATGAATATAACTTGCCTTAATGGTTCATGAAATTGTAGTTCAAAAGAGACAGAGTTCTTTATAATGGCGCGTTTACATTAGGTCGGTCAACTAACGTGTCGCCATCATTTGATCCAGCCGGTCCCCATTCTCGTGAGTTCCCCGAACAAGCAGTTATGATAAAATGTTGTAACCTTAGTCACCACCAATGGGCTGCATTCGTATACGATCGTAGGCCAAAGTCATTTGCAGCCAAACACGGCCAAACCGACCAAGTGTGAACGCGTCTTAATGATCCTGCCTGTGTACGGAGAAAATAAATATCAAATTATTTCCTAGGCGACAGTGAGGAAACTGCGGAGGAGCGGTCCGGTGGAGACAGTTCCAAGTCGAACTCTGCCACTTCTGAGCACAGCGCTGCAGGAGCCTCCAGCCAGAGCTCCTCCTCGGGCAGTCTGAGAAGGCGACCACACCCGGTATGTGTATTTATCAGATTTAAAGAACATTAGACAAGGGGTAGATTGGAGTCTATCTGGGGGGTACTACAACCACACGTATTTCTGCGTTTTGGTGTAAAACAGCTCTGCATTTTGGTGAAATGATGTCAACTGGATAATAAAAGCAATATCAAGTGGAATACCCCTGTTATTTACAGAGTTGGTTACAGATGTTCATGAGTAACCGCATATTGTCAGATCAACTGCAAACTCGTTTACTACTTCAGTTTGATAAACAGGAAGTAAAACGAGACAGTATTCTTAGAACTGCTATAAGACATTGTGTATTCTTACAGGTTTTGTTTGAATATTATTTCTCTAGCCAACTCTCTAGCCACACTAATAAGTGAAGCCGTACGTTGTGATAGACTTATAGTATGACTGTATTCAAAATTATGTTATGTTAACAAAAAATATATATTTATGTAAGTAACATATGTTTTGATCATCACGGTTACAGATGAACGCGAATCATCACAGCCAACACCAGCAACAACCGACGTACCAACATCTCAATCATCAACATTCATCACACTCCACCCGGTATGTAATATATTATGAATTTTTGCGGCGTAACACGGCCGTAACATGGCTCGTGCAATGTCGTACATTCAACACTAAAAATAACACTCCGTTAATCATGATAATTTGACAAATGTAACGCGTAATGATGTTTTAGTTAGTAATCTAATTATGAAGCATTAAATATGGTACAATGTTGCATTAATTGCATGTATGTGTATTACTATTATAGTCTAGATTTGCATGAATTGTGTATGTATTTTGAGTTTTCAGTGAATATAACATGATATTTAAAGTATTGGACAGAATTGAATAAGATGTTAATACCATGCTTTATGTGTAGACTGTTTTTTTTTCTTTTATGCTCACCTGTATGGTATTTATTTATATTTTTTGTACGTAGTTATTGGCCTTATTGTTTCATTATCATGATTGCATGTTACATTGTGTATGTAAAACCCAATTGTTTCGCTTCTTAACCAAATGTATTGCTTAAATCAGTATCATGTCTTATATATCTTCTTCCTATACCTATTTTTTGAATATTTTCACGTATCTTTTCAATTCGCACGTACGTTTGTCCGCTTGAAGTACGCACGCACGCACGCACTAGTAGAGCGCATCAATTCATTTTCAGACGCAAGCGCTGGTATAACTCATGTTGCTGTTTCGTACGCAGAGAGAGCGACAGTCCAGTGCCAGCGCAACACGACGACTACGTGAACAGGGACGTGTTGCGCGACTACGCGAACAGGGACTCGCTGTGCGACGACTACGGGGACGACTATGCGAACAGGGAGGCGATACGCGAGGCGCAGAGGGAGCGGGAGAGGGAGCGGCAGGCGAACGAGTATCGGGAGTACGTGAACGCGCCGTCCACGTGGCAGCGGGAGGACAGCGGCGATGATAACAGGAACACTCAACGTCGCCAGTCGCACAGAAGTACGTTTGTGTTGTGCTTCTTGTAGCTAAAGGGTTGATAAGGTTGCAGCGTGTACGAGCTCCCTCGAATGCTCGGGCAATCTGCCTATTTGCAGTTGATCTGTTCAACTGTGTACAGTCAATAATGGACTGCACGCTGTCGCGACTTATGCTGCACGAAGTTGCGATTTAAACTTTGCGGAGTCGACGTATACTGTCAATTGTGAACTGCGTGCGGTTCATATTCCGATATTCTGAACACGTTTATACGTTAAAAGTGTAATATATGTTTGGATTTCGATACAAGATTATTTTAACATTTTTTAAAATGCAATATAAGTAGCAACTGATAATTTAAAGTATTTAAAAAGTATGTGTGCCTTATCGTTGCACATGCGAGGTGTGTATGATTGATGTTGTGACATCGATTAAGTATTATTTACAATGTTGATATATTTGTCAAACATTTTATTTATTATATGATGCAGGAGAGACCAAAATGAAAATTTTAATAAAAGTTAACTATTTATGAAAATCCTTTATAAAATAAAACTTTTTAATTACCATCGTTGGGCAAGGAAATTTTCTTTATAAAAGGAATTGAGTAATGTGTAATGTAAAACGTTTTAGGTGTCAGCAATAATGTCTCTGCGGCTATGTCTCTCGTATCTGAACATGGCGCTAACAACTTCGCGACGATCAGAACGACCAGCATTGTTACTAAGCAGCAAAAGGAACATAATCAGGTAACTAATTAAGTTCTGACAGTTCTAAGTACGGAAGGATGTAGATGCCAGCTGAAGTACATATGAGGCACCTCGTTGTAAACAATACAGTTTTCTAACGTGTACTAACGTACCTACCGTTACGCTACCGAGCAGACACGGGCGGTACCTGTCGATATATCGAATGGAAAAGTATGATTATTTCTACCACAACGCGTTCGATGTTTGATGTAGATGTAAATGAACTCTTAGCTTTTAATAGTGGCTAGTGAGGTCGGCTTCATGTAGAAGCCTTGTTTATACGTAATTGGTTTTAGATGTAGATGGGCGGCAGTGATACCGTAAAATGGATTGAATATTCGTTTGATACTTCAATTTTATAACAAAGATTGTATATCAACTCTTAGGTTTTAATAGTGGCAAGTGAGGTCGGCTTCATGAAGAAGCCTTGTTTATACGGAATTTGTTTTAGACGTCCATGGGCGGCAGTGCCTTACCGTCAGATAGATTGAATATTCGTTTGCTACTTCAATATTAGAAAAAAATTTGCTTAAACATAGTAACACTTTGTTGTGGCTGTGTTTTTGGGCTTAGTGGGTATGATAAAAGAGAGATTTATCATACCCGCGAAGTTATGTAACTTGGACCTCAGAGGTCGCAAAGAATTTGTGGGTGACTCCGGTAATATTAGGGGTTGATAGCAGATATCTTGTAAAGGATTACAATGTTTTTAGATGAGATAGTAGAAATGATACATTTTTTCTACTTTCTCATATATTATCTCATGTCTACATTTTTTTTATAATAAAACTTATCCGACGAAAACTAATAATTGTCGCCTTTGGACACTAGCAGCGCCAATCTTATAAAAAAATGTCATGTGTCCGTAGTTATTGTCGCTTTTAGATAAACGCAACACTAATGGAATTATATAAAAAAAATGTCTCGTATCCCACAGGAGATGCACGAGCAGATGTCTGGCTACAAGCGCATGCGGCGGGAGCACCAGGCGGCGTTGCTGAAGCTGGAGGAGCGCTGCAAGGCGGACGTGGACGCCCACAAGGCGCAGCTCGACCGCGAGTACGACGCCCTGCTGCAAACGCTCTCGCGCGAGCTCGAGAGGCTGCAGGTGAGCATTGCGTTATCTCCCATGCTATAAATATATATATAAAAGTGAGATGGTGTGTCTGTGTCCCTTTGTTAATTAATCACGCATGAACCACTGGTCCGATTTACATGCAATTTTGCATGGATGTAGCTTATTCACCTGGTCAACTTATTGGCTACTTTTCTACGATTGCTACGATTTCGATATTTTGCACTGTTTAAAGATGGCCAGTCTTTTTATGTCCCGTAGCGAAGCACGAGTACTTCAACTAGTTATTAGATAAGATATAACATTATAAGTCTGACAATACGTTAAAGCTTAATTATATAGGATGGTGCGTATATATTTGTGAATTTAACTTTGATTTAACTATGTTGATATATAAGTAATGTGGATTTTAAAATTTTTTTTCAGTATTTTCCTTTATTTTATTGCTTTGTATTTTATTTATTTACTAATATTACAATTCATAAACTTCAGACGAAGCACGCACAAGAGAGGGAGCGCAAGGCGAAACAGAACGCGGCCGCCGAGAAGAAGCTAGTTAAGGACATTACCGCGAAGCAGGAGCAGGATCGCAAGTCGTTCGAGGCGCACCGCAAGCGCGAGTACAAGGTCAACAAGGAGCGGTGGAAAAAGGAGCTCAGTATGGACGACGCGACGCCCAAGCGGCAGAGGGACGCCACGTTACAGTTAGTAACGTTATTCTTGTATATTGTTTTCGAACTGCCATGTCCTCTTAGAAAAAAAAATCTCGTTTTAATATATACAGTTGCTTTATATGAAGAACAGCGCAACAAGAATGCTTATCTTATAGAAGAACCGGGTAAAAATGTATACAATGCATATTGGTTTTATGTTTATAATGAATGAAGTTAAATTAAAAGTCCATTAAGTACAGTGGGGTTTGAGCACCAAGTTTTTAATTCTAAAATATTTATAATAAGGATTAGGAGACTTATAAATTGATTAATCTTGAATTGTGAGGTTTACAGCGATTTAACAAAAATGCCTAACGGCTGTTGTATACGATTGTAAGATAACGTTTGTTAAAATAATTAGTAATAAACGTTATCTTGTTTTAATAATATGGGCGATTCCTGATCCATCCAGCTGAACGATGTATGATTATCCTTAAAATGCGGCCAATAGCCGCACCGATAGTCTATCAAGGTGATTTACTTGACCTCACTAAGCAAAATTTGTTTCAGTGACGATAGAAACTTTTCCTTCACCTTTTACGCTCTTTCATTGTCTTAAAGGAGAAGTAGTCAGGGAACTCAATTTCGTTAAGAAATTTAATTGAACCCCCAATGGAGATTGTTGAAGATGGAAGAACTCCCCGCGATAGTTTTTATAGCACCGGTTGTAATGGTGCTGTTTTCTG
>DWTU01001893.1:0-12372 GCA_018251515.1 Cecropterus confusis | reverse complement strand
CGCATATAAGTGATTTAATGCAGCGATATTTTTTTCCGCGATATATGGACTTTTGGTATTTACTTTTGGATGTCAATTTCGCAAAATCGATATATTTTTAAAGCTCTGCTGTCTGCTCGTACGTCACATCACGTATTCTCCCAATCCGATCTCATAAATTTATAAAAAGAGTAGGCTATATGGGTTTAGAATTACTGTGCCTACTTTTTTTAAATAATAAACCTGATGTCAAAACAGATGGAAAAATGTGTATTTACGTTCAAATTTCGAATGTTTTCACAATGTTTATAGATAATCGCTCATTGGGCAAAAAATATCGATATATCAACATATTGATATTTTTTGTCAATATGTATCCATATGTTTGAAAATATAGATACGATATATATCGATATTTTTCCCCATTTGCCCATCCCTATTTTACAAATTGCTTAAAGTTTACAGTCCTATAAACAGTTTTTAAACCTTAAAATAGATAATCTTGTACGACGGTTCAGTGTTATTACAGAAGACGAAATGAAAAAATAAAATAAGAAATTCAAGTCATTATGTACCTAGAAACCAGCATAAAAATTTTACGATGCAAGAAAGCAAACTAAATAATTAAAATTGTTTTATCCTACTTACTAATCATATACAACTCTTATGTGCAATGCAACTTTAACTTTGTAAATAATTAAGTATAATTATTTTACCTACATTTAAATTAATTAGATATAATATTGCTCAATTTTAAAATCTTCGTTTTTTGTAAATCTTACATTCAAGTAAAACATATTAAATATTTTAAATTACAATAAATTTTAATCTTAATTGTATTACCTACGTTTCGTTGTATTGATATTTGAAAATGGCAGTGGTTTTACAAAAAATTGCTAATTATTGCCACATTATCTAACTTAATTTGTAGAACACTAACTATTATTTTATTAAAATTGGTCTATTCCATCGTCTTCTTGCTTTTCAAGAACAAATCATTACTCACTCCTTACTCTAATACTCACAACTTTTCGTAATCAAAGTAATTTTAAGTTCCTTTCCAGATTCGATCACATTCATCTAATAGCACAATATTAATATATTAATTAAATAACATAGTTATATTGTACTTGCAACAATTTTGGTAGTAGAATAACAATATCGACAAAAAAAATACTACCACAAAAAATATTACAGTATGTGTATTAAAAAATTATCATTTTTTTTGTTTTATCCACGAATCAAAACGTTACAATTAATTGTACACATTTTGTATTTCGTCACCGTTTGTATTCTTTGAACTAATAGGACTTATTTGTGAAGTTATGCAGTCTCTGTATTATTATAACTTCACAACCATACATCGATCATAAGTCATCGTTCAACAGCGCCTCAATGTCGTTCAGAACATCTTTTTCCGTGCTTGCCGTCCTTTGACACGACTGTCGACAACTCGCTACGACATCTGGTACATTTTTGACCAAATCTAAGTCTAGATCAGACACGGTAATTTCGCCATCGTCCTGATCTTCGCAAAGATCCACAACGTCTATCGGATCACCCATTTTAGTTGAATCTACATCAATAACTTCCGTGTCTAACAATTTATCTAAGCTCCTATCAGTTATCTCCACACCTACAAATTGTACTTCCGTGTCTGAATCGTTGTCTGTCCTACAACTAAATTCAACTTCATCGTCCCTACTACATTCGCTAATAGTTTTGCTCTTATGCCTATTCCTAATAAGACGGGGCTTAGCCGTCTGTTCCGTTACCTTGATTCTTTTAAATTCATAACAATTATCAACCAACTCGTCTTCTTGCATTTCGTATATGTCACTTTGTTCGGACAGAGTGCGCTTTCTACTATTCACATCGTCAATCTTCCTAGGATCTACTTTTACGGGGCTAGGTTGAGTGGGACCGTTTTTGTCTAGTTTCTTATAAACAATGGAGTTACTCCTGACAACCTTAATAATTTTATTACCTGATGTAGTGATAGTTTCTTGTGTAGACAGCTTCCTTTTCCTACTCAGATTCAACGTGATCGGTTTCGTGTGTATAATTGTTTCTGGACCCTTTTTCCTAGCTCTAATTTCGTCTAACGATAAAACCTTAAAATCTAACGAGTTTCGTCGTTCACCGGTACCCTGTTTCTTCCCAGCGATCTCATCTAGAGATAGCCTATCATATTTGTTGTTGAGGTTCGCCCTAACGATTTTACGTTCTTTTGGCAACTCGACGGGTAAAGGCGGAAGAGCGTCGTAGCTGTAGAAGGCAGCCGCTTCCGCCTGTATTTTCTCCAAGAGCAAGAGCTCCTGTGACTTAGTTCGGGCTATTTTCTGTGCATCGTCCGGAGAAACCGCCTTCGTGGGAGTCAAGGAAGGAGCGCTTTCATTGTCCGACTCTGCAAGAACACACCAAGTAATCGTTTTAGTCGAATGTCGAATGAGCGCGCAATGATTTTCGTAATTAATTTTGATGCGACCCGACACGATTGACTTTTGGTGTGTTCTCGACATGACAGTATCTGAAAGCGACTCGGGGTGGGCGGTCAAAAATAATTACAAAAATCATATTACGAAACATTTTTATTTGCTCGTTGATGATAAACACAACTTGATTAAAACAAAGCCAAAGTACAATCTGTTCGATACCGGTTCCTATATCAGTTTTAAATGTAATTAGCTTAAACGATCTCTTAAAAGTCACGCCGTACTAAACATTAAACGTATTGAATTTCTTATACAACCATAATACTAAGATTAACATAACAACCCCGTTATAAGCGACTTCACGTTGCGTTTTGGTTACTGGGAATGAACATTACATTTTTAGTAAAAGCAAAACATCAATTACCAGTTAAAATTATACGTCGCATCAGTCACGGCACATCAACGGCAATGCTACATGAAAAACTATAAAATATACCTACATACCATCACGGCACTAATTTTACTCGACTCAAATTTTGAATACATGGAATTAATTTTTAAGTTATCAAAAATGTTAAACCTTTCACCACACGACTTCATATAACCTTACTTCCACACACAATTTCTTTTCCTAGTCCATCTGATGTATGTAATTTACAGAATCGTATTGGCTTACAATTTGTATATAAAGCTCAAAATTATTTAGGCTCAAAGATATTATATTGTCTAAATACCGCTATGAACAAACCAGACGATTAAAAGACACATTTTTATGCTTCTATTACGTATACGAGAATTGCAATTTAGACTTAATAGTTTTTGGGCATTTTCCCGAGTCCAATGGGCAGTCTAGACATATATAACATCTTTGGATAACAGAACATCAAACATAGTCAATTGCCACATTCTAGTTACACAGGCTTGGCATCTCCTAGAGGGCGCAACTGAGTCACCCTTCACAACAATAAATAAACCAAAAATGAGTCTCATCATAACGAAAGTAATCAATAACTCTTAATAGTCTTAGTAATGAAACATAATATACGAATTGGATGCATTGAAAAGACTCATTATCATATTCAGAATCACACATCCTTACAGACCGATGGATAGAGAATAATTAAAATCTCATTTAACTTCTTACTTTTAAACTACTTTTAAGTATATTTCATTTAATTCGTATCAAAAGTATAAAGAATCAGATCTTGTTAACAATCCAATATTACCACCTAATAATTATCTTACCCCAGTCTGTAAGAACTCTGTTTGTGATGACAATAACATTATAATAATTCATACACATTAAGAAAAGTAAGTGTTCAATAACTTAGTATGTTTCTTCTTAAAGGATAAAAAAAGATTAAACATTTTCATTAAATATAATTAATTCCACTCGCTATTTACTTAATGTGTATAAAAGATACAGTAAATAAATACATAGACAATTTAATCTAACAAGAAAAAGAAAATAATCTAGATATAAACATCTGTAAGGCGTAATACACTAAACTTCTACAGGTACGAGCGAAATCAATATATTTTTAAGCTGCCTACAAACAAAGCAACCATGTTTTGTACTAATCATTGTTACAAAACTATCCACACCACAAAGTGTCTTCGGATAACAAATCGCAGGATTTCCACTGTCAATTTCATATTCGACTCTGACCGAGTGATACAAATTTTAACGAAACTTCATAGAAAAAAGTTGGAGCGTATTAAAAATAATATAAAAACATCTTTTCCACACTTACCTAAGACTACCCCCACCGATCGATACTATTTTTTGTTTAATTACTTTTAAATATTGTTAATTACTTTCATACATAAAATAATGACTAGGCGTACCATGGACCCTAAACAAATTTAAAAATTATTCCTTTCCTCTTTCATATTCCTGTTCGTACGTTTTCCTTTTTTTTTTTTTGCAGAAAATTCTGTTATATTATAGGAACTTTACTTTCAATGGAAAAATATAAAAATGAATTTGTCCCGGATGTAACATAAGAATCAAATTTACTTTACCTAAATACGCTACTCATATCAAAGTGCTATTAGTTTATTTCGGTTATCAGAAGCATTTATCAGATATTACCAAAAGTCCCTAAGCATTCGCTCGATTCATCTTATCATAAGTATTACGATACATCTTTAAACTCATCTAAGTTGGTAATACGATCTTAAGCACGAAAACTTTAGCGCATCTAGCGAGCACAAAAGTACTGTCATTATGCATTGATCAAACTTGGGTAAGGACGTGCGCGTATTGGCAACATTACGGGAAATATAAACGTTGAACCTTTCCACGGGGACCCGACTGCGCTGAACCATAGACACATGCTGACAGACATTTCAAGATAGTAGTAATTAAAATATTTTACATATTATTTATAATGCAAGTATCATCTCAATACGTCGTGTATCTCCCAGGTTGTCCACACAAGTCTTGTCTGCAACCAACACACATTTTACACCGTTATAGTGTACAGTATACATAAGTGTATATTATTTAACCCAAAACTTATCTGACAGCGTGACTAAGCGAGTCGACTTTCAATACCAATTCACCTCTCCACTTTGACGAGCTAGACGAGCAGCGCCCCTAGTGACGAAAAGTAACAACTCCATTTTCCACTGTATTATTGCTATTACATATATATGTACGAGCCTTTAGGACCTTTGACTGTCCTTAGAATATCGTCTTACCCGTCTTCGTTATACATACTTCTGTGCTCCCTACACGCGACACTAAGATACATTTTTTTTTAATTTTATTAGATCTAACTAACGCTCACGGTGCGAAATATAAAGTATACGGGGGCCAGTAGCAGTGGGTACCTTTATAAACTGCCAAAGCCCCATAAAACTTCCTACGTACTAACATACAAACAATTTAAAGGCATAAAGCTGTTTTTTTTTTACTTTTTTTTTTCATCTTCACCTATAATAATGAGTTATAATATTCGTGTATATATATTTTTATTTGTATTTTAATATATTATTTAACCTATCATTACCTATGTACTTTTCTATCATAGACAAAGGATTATACCAACATCTATTCAAAAACTAGCACAATTGCGTTTAAAATCGGCTTTAAACGCTGTCTTCTGAGTATTGGGCGCCGACCGGAGAACCGTTTACTGTCGACGGAAATAAATTACAGTGTCGACTCATAAGCCGACTCACAATGCCGCGTACCGACTCATAAACTTTAACTTCCTACGTCAAATGTTGACTCTCCAAGTCGAATACAGACACAAAGGCGAATGATTGATTGATTGACACACATTAATTCACAATGCCGAGTTGATTCACAACGTCCATTGACGTGGACTTATTACACAAAATTAATATCGATAATACCGCGGAGTATATTATTAGTTCAACATATTTCGTTCAACTATTTATCAATGGAACCATTATACTTCTAAGACAGCAATGAACCCCTTTTTTTCTTGCATCCATCAGTCGCTGACTGAAATCCGGCTCAAAGGACCATTTTTCTCGTGTTTTTTTTTCCATTACGTGCGGTATCGATATCCTAGTAGACAAGTGGCTACTTTTCTGCATAACATTATCCCCGTTGACAGCTTCGGTTTCCAATTAGGCCCTGAACCCCATTTCAAACGCAATTGTTTGTGATATAAATCGCTATATATTATAAGTTATAACCATACATGTAAATGAAAAAGCGAGATATTTATATGAATCTAATTAGCTAAGATATGAAAGAGATAATAATGTTCTCTAATATTATTGCACATATAAAAATACCGACCTCACATCCTCAGCAAATCCAAAAAATTCCTTTCAGTCGGACCGAGAGAGCTATTATCCTATATGACTCTAGCGACATCTGTTTTAGACGTTTCTTTTTAAATTATATTTACTTTTCCCAGTTTAAGATAACTCAAGATCCGCCTTCAGCAGACGAAAACGTAAGATAAAATAAAAACACATCTCCTATAAATAAATTCACGGATTCAGTTACCAATAAAGATATAGTTAAAAAAAAACACCAATAATACACGAAACTGAATCCAATTAATATTTCACAATAAATATTATATTATGTATAATTGACTATCGTCCGAAAACAAAACATTTATTACCTTCTAAATTATAAAGCCAGCCGCACACTTCCTACGATCAGGTCCCGCACATCTTAACCACTATCGGATCTCAAGTGAAAGTAAATATTCAGTCAATTTGTAAATGGACATACGAGCTGTATACTTTCTTCTAAATTTAAATAGTAAAGACTTAGCCATTTAAATCATTTATATTGCAATTGACCCTATTTTACAGATTACATTAGAGCAATCTAATTCCACTTAGTTAAAAAGTTGCGAAAAACTTAATAAACACTTAAAAAAGTACAAAAAAACTCCAGTAATTTACACTTCATAAGTTTTATAATCCTCTGACACTACATAATCCGATCTGGATACACAATTTACAACCTCCTAGAGTGACAACACAAACAGGACGACCGAATCCGTCATAAGCCTGATAGTAGGACGTGTGCGACAACCATTAACATTTCCTTCGCCACAGCAGACAGGGATGGCAAATAAAATATTACATTTATATCTATATTACGTTAATACGAAATAATAAAAACTTTAATATGCATTATTGTAGCACGAAAACAATATCCCAATCTGCGGGGTTCCACATTAATAACATACTTAGCGAAGAAGTAACATTATGTGATAAAAAATAAATAATACATCTAAGTTACAGCTATAACGAGACAGTTAATGAGAGTGTTTCCGTTACACGTTAAATATTCATTGGCACGATATTGTTTGTGTGAATTAAACTCTGTCCGTGAATTACATATTTCAAGTCCTTTCAAATACATTAAATCCACCGAGCTACATCTTACTTTAGAGTGACATTAAACTGCGGACACTACGATTAGCGCTCTATCGTACCATTATGCGAATGCGCCATCGCTCCGGGCACCATAGACAGAATTTAATTCGTAAGTGCCAAGATTGCGAGCATAAATTCATATTACCTAAAGCGTAGTGTTACTATAAAGATTAAGTGAGCGTTGGAAACTTTTAAACAATCAATCTTCGTCTATATCTACAGACACTGAGCGAATCAGACACGGACCGCGACAGACGAAATATTTTCCAATACATAATGTATTAATACGTTAATTATATTTATCGTACCGCAGCTGCAGAGACCGTGCCTAGCGATAATATTGTATAGAGAAATATGATTTTGTCTCACGCGTCACGTGTCTGGCACCTTCAATGTCTGTAGCTACACCTGAACCTTTAATCTTAACTCTACAGCCCGCTGTATCGTAGGATCAGAGAGTTTTCAACTATACGCCCGTTAGTTGAATATTGCTTACATTTCGTGTGAACGTATTGCCAAGACATTCATAAGCAATCTTTGACGCATTATCCACATAATGTCAAAGAGACGGGTGTCATTCGTTATGACTCGTACGCACTATCCGTCACTGCAACCGAGACTATGAAAGCCACAATCGTCTACAAAGACTTTGGCTCCATGAGTATAGTTCTTTGGCGTGACGGATAGTGCGTAAACTATATTACATTGAAAACTCGTAACACAACCTCACAATTTTTTTCAATCGGTATTTACTTATTAAGTGATCATTTTCGAAACAATCATTAAACATTAAACTAGTATAGTGTCGAGGTGTCCTTAACTTGCACCGGACATTAAACTCACAAACACGTTATAGTTTATATAAAGTTTAGTTCTGGCTGAACTTTATTAAGCCCCCGTCGTACGAATTGAGATATATCTGTTGATCATCGGTGATTATAGGTATTGATAGGAAACTAATTGTGTTAATATTAGAATATTGGAAAACGTAAGTCCGTTTTTATTTATTTTCATTGGCAATTGAATTACTGGCCTGTATAAAGTGTTTAAATACAAGAAACTCTAAAGAGTAAGAAACAAAAATGATATAGGATAATTGTAATATTATGCTTTATTTTGCTTTAAACACCATTCTCTATCTTCAATAATGTCTTATATTCTAAAAGCGGTCAATCCTTAGCATTTTCAACTCATTGCATCCACAATTCACGTAAATGGAAAACTGAACCATTTCTTCCAATAAAACAACCTGTATCATAATGAAGATGGGCTTACAATTGTAATATATACTAATCAAGCCCTTACTATCCTATCAAGCGACGTGATAAAACATTATTGAAGAAAATTCTTTATTTGGCAAACTTGGCGGAAGTTACACACTTGGCTATACACTACTTGGCCAAGTCTAAATCTCTTTAAAATTAGTCCAGTCTGATGCACAAACCCACTAGACTAATAACAAGCATGTGGTGTAATTATAAACGAAACTTGGCATATCCTGACATAGTCAAACGCGGCCAAGTAGGATGTTTTAGCTGAGTAAAATTTCTAGCACATTTTCTTTTCTCTTCTTTTCCGTATTAACCACATCTTCAGACATGGGCATGTCCCAGCCACGGCCATTTAGAAATTGTATAGCTAAGTACATTCCGAAGTATTACCGAAGGATTCAGACAACGCCACCAATTAGCCAAGTACGTGATATTCAAGAGTTCTAGGGCTCAAACATGATGCATTACGTCATCCTATAATGTTGCTATGTCGCATCTCGGAAGTCATTAAAAAAAAGGTAGCCCTGCGTTATTCGTCCTCAATGTGTTTCATAGTCCACCTACTTTTTTATCAATCGTAAATGATGGACATCACTGAGAAGGAATAACGTTGAATTACATCATCAATTTTCAGAGCGAGACTTCGTGTCATGTTTTTTGTAAACGTCTTAGATTTCCGCGACGCAACATCAGTTACATGTCGGCGCATCGGGTACAACAACGACGTTAATGCAATGCATGCTTTTACATCTAAGTTGCACCAAATGAGCGATACGTTTGAGCTCAAACTCATCCAGCCCGCCAAATCTCATCAACAGTATATCAAATCTCAAAACGTGTAAGGGGGGCTTATCGCATATAGTTTCAGTAGAGGCGCATACCTTCCTCGAAGTTGACTACCAGCGGGTCGACGGGCAGCGGCGCGTACGGGCTGGCGGGCGCGTCGTGCGCGTGCGCGTGCGAGTGGGCGTGGGCGTGTGCGTGCGCATGCGCGTGCGCGTGGGGCGCGTGGGGCAGCACGCGTCTTGCGCCCAGCAGCTCGCTGGACGCTGGCAGTACGCCGAGGATCGCGCTATCTAATACCACTGGAAACAATTCGTTTCGAATTACATACTCGTATACGTGTGTGCGCGTGCGCCGAGCAACTGGCTCGAGTCTGCCAACACGCCTAAAATATGAATCGGAAATATGAGAAATAAGATAATGTTTTAAGGAAGTCGATTAAAAATGCTTATATGAAGTCACATGTACGTTTATAATTATGACTGGAGTGTATCTGTGTGATAAACAGATTCAGGCTTTATACTATGTCACTCAGTTTGGAAAATTAAACTGGTAGAAACCAATTATTATAGAACATTTTGAGATCTTTTAAATAATAAATCAAAGAGAGAATTAATCAATCAATAGAGAAGAATGAGTAGAGAATCAATTAGATAAATGGATTTACCAGGTGGTAGAATTTGAGCCAGACCTATTTCTAGCATGAAGCATTTCTTGCGTTTAGGTGGAAGGGTGTGGTTGCCCGTTTGTTTGAGGCGATCATCTTAACCCTCGAGGGTAGCAATGCATCTGTGATCGACTTCAAATAGAACACCTGATCTATAATATATGAAAGGCAGCAGTGACCTCTTACCATCAGGTGGACTACATCCTCGTTTGCTACTTTAGTCCGATATAAAAATATATATATGGACAGAATACAGAAATGTTCCATTTTGACCAAAACTTACTGTGTTAATGTTGATGCAATTTATAATTTAGTAAAGAATCGCTTAGAAATGCAGAACACCATTTAAAATTAAAATACTGCAAATAAAGAGTGAAATCAAATAATTTCACTAATCAAAGGTAAAGACTAATTTAAATTGGCAGTCAAAAGAGCTAGATAAATAACAACTACCTTGGCGCTGCTGTTGCCACAGCAGCGGCACCGGGGCGGGCGCGGGGACCGCGGTCGGCACTCCGGCGGGCATCGGGGGCTCCACTGACGGCTCCGGCATGTTGTTTGTGGCGATGGCCTGAAGAGGTGAAAAAACACTCTTCAATCTTTTTAAATTCGATTCATAATTGATTATTCATAACTTCATTTTATGAGTCTGAAGTGTTATGAATAAATGACACTAAAATGTCTTTTATTCATATTTTTGAAATCAATGCGTTTTAAATGGATTTTGATGGAGGTAGATTATTGAAGTAAAGATATGCTTTACACTTATTACCAAATTATAGATTATGAATTTGAAAAATGTATAGTTTAATAAAAACAGTGTTTATAATGATACTTTCAAATATCATTTCTGCAAATTTTAAGCATATAAAAATTATAATATGGTGGTATGAATATAAATGAGATATGCATTTATTAGAAACTTTTCAATGTGATACTTCATAAACTCCCAAAGTCCAAATAAATTGTGTGAAATTTTTTGTTAACTTGTGAATGTTAACTTTCACGCAGAATTTAATTAGAAGCAATAATTATTTTAAAACACTGCAAAGAGTGATGAGTTTCTATAACTTCTCCTCCGAGGTATATATGACAATTGTTTAATCTCACCCGCCCGTTCTATAACATCAAGTTTGAAGGTGGTGAACTCTTAGCAGTTCAACTCTGGATACATAACGCCACAACTCCTTCTATTAAAATACTGTAAAGCATTGCTATAACTTAGTTTGAAGGGTGTAGTAAGACATTATTAACCAAGACATTCCAATGTAGTCCCAGGAGGTAACAATTCATCTGTGACCTACCCCAGGTAGTTCTCTAGTCTTATGTAGAGTTGATTGCAGATGTCATTATATCATGGATAACAGTGGCCTTTTCCAAGCAAGTGAGTTGCATGCTTGTTAGCTTTTTTTATCATATTGGAGTAGCAATTGAGCATGCAGTCCAGATGGACTGCATGCTCAATTGCTACTAATAGTATATCAGGTAAGTATACCAAGTGGTAGGGCTGTGTAGTTCGAAGGGGGAAATTCCACAGCCGCACCTATTTCTAGCGTGAAGCAGTTCACTCACTTATATATGAGACAATCATCTCAGTCCTCGGGAGCAGCAATGCATCTGTGATCCAATTCAGTTAGAAGCCCTGTTCTATATGAAGTTGCTTACATATGTCTATGGACAGCCGTAACCACTTACCATCAAGTGGACTGCATGCTCGTTTGCTACTTCAATGTGATAAAAAAAAAAGTGGCCCTGCCGCCCAGGGTAATCTATAAGCACCTTCAACTAGAACAACAATCTTTTTTGGTACTATGTTTGCTGCTACAATCTAACGAAAATATATTGTGTTCGCATACGTTAGGTATGGGCGCCGGCTGGCTGGGCGCGATGCCGTCGGTGCGCGCGTCCGGATTCTTGTGCATGAATGGGCAGTGCTTCTTGCGGCAACCGCCGGGCTGATTCTCCCAGTAGCATGGGATCTGCTTACGATTTTTCTGAAACGACGGAATGTTTTTCGCACATTTATAAATATTATTCACAATTTATACTTTTGCACCCCTCGAAAGGTTGTACTCTACTTTTGAATGAAAGTAAAATTAACAATAATTTGCATTATCTGTAAAGTTACCGTAGTTTTAAGTAGTATTTGATATCTATACCATATAATTATATATTATAAAGCTGAAGAATCTGTTTGTTTGGTTTACCACGCTAATCTCAGGAACTGCTCATTTGAATTGAAGAAATATTTTTGAAAAATTAACTGCGGGTTAGATTTTGTAGGCTGTGATATTTAGTGTTTACTACTTTTTACTTGACTATAATGATTATTGCAGAATAATTCAAAAATAAC
>DWTU01001892.1:0-12375 GCA_018251515.1 Cecropterus confusis | reverse complement strand
TTTATTTTTTAAAAGAAAAGCTTTTACGATGGATGCAAAGCAGTAATAATTAGTTTCTAATATGCGCATAATTTTATAAAATTAGTGGTGCGGGCCTGGATGCGAATCTCAAAACCGAAATTGAGAATCCGAGTTTCAATAATTTGGCTATCGCTGCTCTCTTTAATTGGTTATTAATGTATTATTATTTATTAGGAGTCTGATTACTTCCACGCTACTATGTATTCTAGTCGTGTTCTCTATTAATTGTAAACATATCAATTAAAGAATTTATCTGCGACGTGATTAATGTGATTTAATAAATCTACCAATAAAATTAACAATGACTTCAGTTAACATTGTCGATTTTTTTTGTAAATCACAAAATATAAGGTAAATTGGGATAAGAAGGGTGCTGGGGTTTGAGTTAAACAGCAGGCAAATTAGCCCTAGTTAAAAAGCAATAGTGTCATACATCGTACACATACATTGTCGTGGCGTGGTGATGTAGCCAATGCTTAATAAAATATTGCCAAAAAAGCTTTTAGGCTTGAAATTGTATTTTACGGTCTTACCCCTCTCATCTTACTCCTACTAGACTTATATAACCATTAAAATTAGGCAAAAATATAATGAATGTTGTTTTCGAAAGACTCTGATTTATAACTTAAATTAATTATTTTACAGTGTCCCTTGACGGTAGCACCAGATTTCAATACATATAAATTTTGTAATGGACCTAAGATACTGCCAATAGACATAGAAGCGTACAGGACGAATGCATCCCTTGCTATACAGTTAGCACACGCGTGGATGAGGCATACCAAACGATCTGATATAAAGGTCAATGGGAATGACGTCCGTAACGACCAAGCATTAGTCAATGATAACTGTAAAGATAGTGAATGTAAGATAGTAACTACATTGCCACCTGAAACAGTGCAAGGTTTGAAGGAATGCAGGTGGCCAGGAAGGTTCCAGATTATAAAAACGAATAATGTACACTTTTATCTGGATGGCGCACACACTAAAGAGTCTATGGAGATTTGCGCCAAATGGTTCGAGGAGAATAACAGGTGGGTTTATTTAGGTAAGACTAGTGAGGCTCATCACATATAATGCCATAATTATATCGTCTACAGTGCCATCTTACATGTCCAAAATACTCTTTCAGTCTGTAATCTTTCAGTGTAGGTGAGACTTTGATCTTACCTAGGGTTGATTACAGATGTCCATGAGAGTAATAGCCTCTAACCATCAGGTGAGCTGCATGCTCGTTTGCTACTTCCATACTATAAAAACCTCAACCTAGGGACCTCATTTTAGGGAACCTATATCAGTAATATTGTAGTCTATGGTGTTAGGATGTGACTGTAGTGGCATGAGAAGGTATGTAGGCAAATTCAAGGAATATAATAAGACCCATTCGTATTTCACTTAATATCTTTTATATTCTTCAAAGTTACCGAAATTGATTAAAGCAATCTTCATAAAACATATAAACTGTATTTTTTCACTTCCACAGAGATCGTGAGAAAGTATTAATATTCAGCGCAACTGGTGATCGAGATGTGGAAGTACTTTTAAGACCTCTGAGGAGTATTAAGTACAAAAAAATATGTTTTGTCATTCCAACTGCGTATGCTGATGTTAACAAGAACCAAGACAATTATTCATCTGTGGAGCAAAAAGATTTAATAGCTAAATGTAACAATAATGCGAATATATGGAAGAACTGTCGGAATTCAGATGATACGATTATTGTCGTGTTAGAATGTGTGTCAGATGCTTTGCAAAGCATCAAAGACGAATCTGATATATCTGTCCTAATGACTGGTTCATTACATCTAGTGGGTGCTGCACTCTCTATTATAAATCCTAATTTATATTAAGTACTATTGTACCTGCCAATTTATGTGATAATTTTACTTCAACAAACCCAATGATGTAAAGAGGCCTGGCCACTGGAATTTATACTTTTATGAAATAAAAACAGTGTTAAGAATAAAATTATTTCATTTTAGTTTTTGTGAAAAATATTACAATTATGGTACATATCTCCAATATATACTTTTAAATAGAAAACAGTATAGTTTGTCTTGTTCAGTCAGATTTCTGATTAATTTCAATTCAAATAATTGATCAGGCTTAAAGGATCATGAATAATCCCATAGATATAGTAACTTATATGTGAACTCAACGCCTTATAATGATGTCTGAATTATATGTATTTTATATGGAATCTATTTTTATAAATAATAAAGAAAACCATTAAAATACAGATCACTATTAAATTTTATATCACATAATGTAAAAATGCTTATATATACTATACTATAAGAAACCTAACTATATTTTATATATGCTTGATTGCATATTAATAAAAATGCCAATTAACTTCTTACAATAAGCTATATTGCTTCCATTTAGTTTATTGATGTTATTCAATAGTTAGATGTGTATCATTTAAGTCTAGCATTCTATCAATATCTGTGAGCCAGGATATAAGTCTGTCCAAGTAGCCCCCATCCTGCTTAAAACTTAACAGTAAGAGTTGCATATGTTGGAATGCAATAGGTTGTTCCAATAAGTACTCTAACCTCCTATCCCTGATTGATAGCAATTTAATAAACACTATAGCAATTAATGTCCATTGGATGGGTTTAAACATGATATTGTTTGGTTTAAGTTTAAATGTGTTCACTAACAACCTGATGTCAGCACTGACAGTCAATGTAGACAGGCCGAGGGATCTCAACAAATCTGGTAACACTTTATTTAAGTGCTGACACACTATTCTTCTTCGTAGTGCATTTTGGGCATTCTTATCGATCAGAGGCAGTTGTGTTGGATTTTCAACATCTTCTGTAGTAGTTTTGGGTTGGATTTCTTCGGATTTGTCTTCAGGTATTTCTAATTCACCAGCAAAAAAGGCTTTTACTTTTAGTTCCATCTTCTTACTCTCCTCCTGTAGGATAGAGTAGTCGGGTAGAGGCTTGGTTTCCCTGTGCAATGTTTGTGCATCATGTTTTTTGTCTTCCAACTCCAACATATTTAACTTTCGGCACAGTGCCTGGTACTGGTCATATGAGTTTGAGGTGTAGAATAAACTTTTACCATAGTTATTAAAATATTCCTTAATACATTCCCCTTTGTCGACTACCATTTCTTTGACTTTCTCATCCCCAAATAGAAATATCAAGGTATCCAATGTGAACCATTCAGCTAAACATTTTTCAACTTCGATAGTTATTGCTGTTATGGAGGGCTGCTTTTTCTGTGGCAGTTTTTTACTGGTGTCGTTCAATTTTTGGGCTGCTTCATTATTAGGTTCAGATGTAATTATTGGATCTATTTTTCTATCAGGTTTCTCTATTATCTCCCCTACTATGTTCAGAGGGTTGGAAACGGACTTATTATTTTGTACTTTAGTAGTAACTGGGATTTCTTTATATAATGGTGTTTTAAGATTACATTCCACAGTTTTATTCTCATTCTGTTCAACATTTCTAAGGCTGTCACTATTACTTATTTGATTAATATTATTTGCGGAACTTTCATAGCTCTCTATATTTTTATTATCATTAGCAATATTCTCTTTGTCTTCATTATTGTCAGTATTAGCAGGTTCATCTCCAGTTATCTCATTCAGACTGGCACTAGCAAAGTCATTAATTGAAGTATATATCTGTTTCTCTTTTTTAACTTCAATTCTTTCTATTATTTTTAAATCAACTTCCTGGCCTAAGCTGCCAACAGAGTCCATGGGCTGGAGATTGAATTTTGGTATATCTTCATACTCCCTGAACCAGAGTGGACTGGTTAGCATCTGTTTTTTGACATGCATGGCACTCTTGTAGCAGCCATTGCTACAGAAGCTCTTCCTGGTCGTGATATCATACACTTTATTGGTTTTGAGTGATATTCGATACTTCTGTTTCGGTATATCTTTCTCTGATAGAGTTTTATTACATAGAGGATAACCACAAAGGTGCAGAATAGACCTTTCTTCGATCACGTCTTCAAAATGGCTCTGGTTGATGTCAGGTAAGCACTTCGTAAAGTATATTTCCGTAACATTTTTTTCCAATAAATTCTCGACAATCGTTTGCGCTTTCGCGTTGCATTCGCGTTTTTTGAGTATTGCTTGACGAATTTGTTCCTTGGACATTTCCTCTATTTTAGAGGGTTTCTTTTTTAACTTTCTTTCCTGTGCATCCATGTTTCAAAGAGGTATCTCGTATTAGTACCAATTTAAATACGTTCCCAGCTATTAGACACTACACTAGTTGCCTTCAATTTATACACAAACTAGAATATAATTGAGTCAGTAGTTTATATTTTAATAGTTGCTAGACTATTAGTAATAATAAATAGGTTTATAAACTTCACGACAATATTGACAATAAGACAATTTTATTGTCACTTAGGATGTCAACGTGACAAGCATTACTTAAATAGTTAAACTTTATACGGCTATAGATTTCTGACCTTTGAGCCTAGACATTGCTATTTCCTTTTGAAAAGTTTTATTTTAATCATTTTAATTCTCATATTTTACCATTTTTTTTGTGGGTGACGTAGGTAGTACGGGAAAATTTTCCGTATAGGAGCCCCGTTCTCATATTAGGGAAAAAGAACGCTTACCCTCCTTTATAGGCTTGAGCAAGCAACTTTCTTGTAAGCCTCTAGGAAAGACGACCCTGTCGACAAAACGAGAACCTGACAATGCTCTTTTCCCAAACTTCGTAATAGAAACCGTAACATAAGAAGTCCTTCCCTTTCTGTCAGTTAATGTATTACGATGACAATGACACTTCGCAAAGGAAATGTCACAGTGACAGTACCAGTTTCCTAAGTTGACCTTTTGTTTCCTTTCTCCACAAATATTATTTATAGTAGGTCAAATTATTCACATAAATTTGTTGAACTGAAAAAGCGTACTAAAATTGAAAACATATCAAATATTTTTTTAATATTCGGTTCATGCAGGCTGTTGTTATCAAATCAATCTTACCATTAGGGTTATTTTGAAATTATTTACTTTCCAATCGAATTATCGCAGTGATAAGGATGTAGGTGACTGGTGATACAGAGTTAGTTAATAGAAATGCCAAGTACGAGCGTGTGGTGCGTCCAGTATCCTGGTTCATTGAAGGTAAGTGATTAATTTAATTAATTTATTATTATTATTGATATCACTTTTCTCTCCCTGCAATTTTTTAAAACATACATAATAAGTGAAATAGTCCTTAATCCGTTGTTGGATTTATATCTATTATGTATGCTTTATTAACGAAGCTTTTAAACAGAAGTCTGTACAATTTTGACTGAAATTTAGGAACATTTCTACAATATAAGGCTTAATTATTTTATATGAGGGTATTACATATTTATCTATTTACGAGTTAAAAAGTGAATCTGCAAATAAATTTTAGTAAAGCTAAAATTTATTTGCAGAAAATTTAATAACTGATTTTTTTATAAACAACTCAAATAAACAGGATTTTTTCAATATTGAAGAAGCATACAAACATCCTGTTTATTTAATAGTAAGTGGCCACTGCCACCCATGGACACCTGTGATCAACCCCAGATAAGATTAGACTCCACAGATACGTTGCTACCCCTGACAATCAATTTGTTAATCAATATTAAAGGAACCTTTCCCAGATGGTAATGTAGTAAACCCACTCTTTGCCTACCTGTAGCCTTATCTGTAAGTAATGCTCGGAAGGCTAACAATATATATTAATTACATTCTTCTGTATACCTAGTTTTTTTTTGTAAATTCTTCCTACTCTTCTTTTAAAGTAAGTTTTCCATGGATTATGTCACTCCAAACAGTGCAGAATTTTATTATCTTATATATATCTGTAAGATCTTAATATTATTCTATAACATAATATTATTGCAATCCATTTCCAACTTTCATTAAATAGAAATTACATTCTACTTGTTGGAAAGTGGTCACATCTTTTTATGGTCAACTGTAATCTGTTTCAAATTATCTAATTAAATTTTATTTCAAAATAAATTTCTTAACCATATTACACACACAAATAAAACTATACACTGAAAACACAACTGACACATCCTTTATAAATAAATATCATTATTATAGTGATTAATATTATGTTTGCATGTTCTTCCTAACACTAATCACTACTTTTGTGCCAAATTTCATTTATATCCAATCAGTAGCTTAGTGTGAAAGAACTACAAACATCTACCCTCACAAACTTTTGCCATTATAATATGCACAATGTTATTAATAATATCAGTAATAGAATGACTGTTTTGTTTTGAACATTGTAAAGCCATTAATGTGAACACGAGTGACTGCCACCGGCTTTACATTTACGTCCTGGCAAACCAAAACCAAGCCTTAGTGACTGATTGATTTAAGAAAACTGAGCTGGTAAGTGACATTGATAATGAAGTCTAATGCTTGATAGCTTACTGTGACATAAAAGGGTTAGGAAGGTATGTTTACAGGCACTAGTTGATTTTAGTGTGAGGCGGCTTGACCTACTTAAAGTAAGCTTTAAAAAAAAGGTTTTCTCATAAGGAGAGTTCTGTCATATTGATTTGGGAAGGTGAGATGCTTATTTCTATTTACCATATGAAGGATGCATCTTAGTTCAAGCATTTAGATTGGGGAGAGAATGGCTTGGCCCCTAGAGTCTTCCTAGATGGGCCAGTTCTTCCAGGATCCTTTTGAAGCATCCCAAAGCAGGATTTACGTTTTTTTATTAGAATATATTTGTACATCTTTGCAACACTGTTAGTCACCAATACTCAGACAAACTCGGAAGAAAGTAAAATGATAATTAAAATTAATACTTTGCATAATTTTCCAACAATATTCAAATCGTGTATAATTAATAATTAATTAAAGTTTATACAAAAAGTAATAGGATTCCTACTATTATATCACTAACACTTTTACTTTATATTGGTAACATACACCCCTCATACTTATCATCATATTTTATTAGTCATACATCATTTTATAGAGGCTAGTTATAATTTTATCAAAAGTTACACATGAGTTACATTTTAATCGTATTACAACGTCATTAATTCGCGACTCCGCCATGCGTCCGCGTGTACATCGATTTGCAAATCCGCTTGGCACCTGCATCTGATTTCTCTTATAAACTAGACCAAAAGCACTTAATATATAAAACAGTCCACAGAGTAGGTAATTCCTGAAAATTCTAGTGTAGATAATTTTAAAGAGGTGAAGTAAAAAGAAGCCCATGTTTCTACGTATGTTTTTATGCAATTCCGCAGTTTGGGTCAGCCACAGCGGCATAACCAAGAATATAAAAACAGTTGATCGAATGAAATTTACTTATTCAAAATGACGGGCAGTCCCGTTAATTTAATAGTCCACTTTACCATATAGGTACATACGAGGAAATGCCAGGAAATAATAAATTCATTCGTTTATTAAATTTGGCATTATCGGACATTATCTCGATATGAACGCATCATTAACTTTACACAAATTTCACAATTATAACTATAAAATGAAATAGCAAGTATTATTCGGCATCTTGTACTGTTTAAGCGTTTTATTACACAAAATAATGTTGATTATAAATGTTATTATGTACGCCACGCAAATATTGGTTAGTTGGATCATTTCACAGTTATTGTGCCTACTATCATTATTGATTCCTATGGCAATCGCTTCGCAACTAGGTTTGCAAATGACAACCGCGAGAAGTAAAGTAATAATATTGTTCGTCAGTTCTCTTGTTTTGTTGTCGAGGAGGAAACCTTCAGAAGTCACCCGACGCCGTGGGAGCGACGCCTGGATATGTGGAATTTTAATCATAGTAAAACACTCAGTGGTTTTCTTCTTTCTTTTAGTCGCCTCTTACGACAGTCAGGGGATACCGTAGCCCTATGTTTCCGGAACTACAAGGACGTGTTCATCATGTCTATGATTATACCTTTGCATTATTTGCTAAAGAACAGGAATATCGTAGCTACTTTAATTCTGGCATATTAGAAAGTGGTTCACCAGTATAAGTGAAATCAAAGGATTTGTTTAATGATAGATTAATACATATAGAAAACTTTTACGTTACTAACGTAATACTATTTCGACGCAAGGTTACGCTATAAATAAGTAGCGTAAGGACCTCCATACCAAGCTTCTATTTCTGTTCTTTCGGGCGGTAGTATTATCTTGAACGTAATTATTTTGATTTCCTTAACTCTTGTACTGTGCCCTTAGTACGAGATTATTATTTGAAACAATCATTGTTTACGTTTTCAACCATAAATTGCAATGTACATTGCACGTTTACTTTGTGTTTTCGGCCATACCTTGCATTGAGGAAACTTGTTATACTCGTACTAAGGGCACCGCAACTTTGCAAGAATAATAACACAAACCAAAAACGATAATTTACAAGAGTGCCAGGTAAAAAGTAAAGAATGCTTATTGATTTTATTTTAATTATTAATTAAGTTAAAGTTATAAAAATGAAAAGTCCATTAACCACATTAGAGTTATAGCACCAAGTTTTTAATTCTAACATAATATAAGTAATAAGTATAAAACCTAAATTTAAAATAGATGAATTTAGAAAAGTGCGGTTATTTATGCAATGTAGAGATCTAACTGATTTTTACATCATTGTTATGTCATATTTCAGGTTTCAATTGATGTCTCATTTTGTCGCATACGCACAAACTTTACAGCACAATTCTATTTTATCGCTCACAAAAATTCGCTGGTCCATAAAACATTCTTATACAATTTTACTTTTTGGAATCTTTGATAATGATAAAATTGTATCACGGTACTTCAGTATGTTCTTGTCAAAATGTAGAGTGCTGGTAGTTTTATATTAGAACTACCTTTTTATTTGGCGTGGGAGTCCTACAAGATATTCATGGATTTTTGGTTATCAGACAAGAACATAGCAGGGAAAGTCAGTCAGTCAAAAACCTACTTTTCACGCTTAGTATTCAACAAGCTGAAACAGAACTTATTATTGCTGTTTTTAATGGAAGTAATAAATATGCACCCATTAGTATGTAACCATTCGATGTTAAGTAAGGACTGCCTAATAATCACCTCGATTAAAACATTAAACCTATTTCAGGTTTATTTATTTATTTATTTGTTTACTTATTTATTTTGGATTACCAAAATAAGATACAACAGTTCTCTTGTAAGGTAGGTACATTTTTATAAAAATCTAAATAATCAACTGTTCTTACTATAACAGGTAACCACAACATGCATTAACTATTTGAGATTATGTTACTTAGAAATAAACTATAAATATTACGACTAAACAAAAATAACAATCAAATGACTAAATTAAATAGGATATGTAAAAGTAAAAGGCACGTTACGTTTACTTAAATTTATATATGTTATATATGTACATATATTTTGCTACCAGTGGAAAGACTCGCATTAGCATATTTGCGTTTCACACCCTTAAAACTACAAAACAGTAGCCTAACCACTTTTATTTGTAAATGCCGGTGGTGCTCTAGCGGTAAAATCACCAGTTGTTTTCCCACGCATTATACCCTATTTTTCAAAATTCAAAATTTTGGAAAATTGTGTTAAATACTTGAAATTACTAATAACAATCTGAAAAAGATCCATCATATACAATGTTCGCATCGTAGGCCCCTTTTATTCTCAGAGTCATATCATATCCAAATGAAGTGTGTAAACTTACACTAATGCAATGCATAAACTCCTTTACATTTCATATCATTTTCCGCTGACTTGTCTCTATATTCATGTGCACTACCGATACATTTTATAATTAATTCAATAAAGTAGCCTACACAGAAAAGGTTGTTTTCATATACAAACCTCCAACATCACACAAAAAAAATAACAAAAAATAGAAACCAACTTCTATGCCAAAAAAAAAAAAATATATATATATATATGTTGGTATCTTTCATACACAGTACATAGTGCATAGTCCCGACGTCGGCGCTTAACATATTTTGTTAGATTACAACGATGAATCTATGTCGTACAAGTACATGAGCGCCAACTTCAGAATTATGTACATATACTGTGTTTGTAAGAAACCAAGCCCTTGTTCTGACAAGGGCTTGGTTTCTCTCTCTCAAGAACTGAATCGAATTAATATGGAATTATTGTAACATAACGGCGGCTCACTTTCCTATGACACGACTACCTTAGTTCTCTAGAGTATCACGCATCTGTGATTGACTTCAGATAGTTCTGTATGAAGTTGCTTAAATATGTCCATGGGTGGCAGTAACCGCTTACTATTATTTTAAAAATGCTTAAACACTTTCTACACTCGTAGAATATAGAAGGATTTTCTCCTGTGTCGTGGGTGCCGTGGACACACAAAGACGAAGACACAAACACCCAGTCCCAGAACAGAAATCTAAAGTCATCATTCAGATGTCTGTCTGGCCGGAGATCGAACCCGGAACCCACTGCGAGTCAGACCGGTATTGTGACCGTTCCGCCACGCGGGTCGTCAAATTAAATAGGCAGCATGCTCGGTTCTTACTTCAATCTTATAAATAAATAAATAACGCCCCAGCGTAACCGTTTCTTAACGCCAATAACTTTCCCTATCCACGTATCTTCCACGATTTCCTCGACACAAGGATGCTAATTACAAACAACATAAGCATACTCAAGTATGATACAATTAGTTTTAGAGATAAAAAGCTACAATTTGAACGCTAATACAACAAGTCACTTGAAAGCTCTCGCAAAACAAGCTAGCATTTCGTTGTTGAGTGCCATAGAGAATTTCTTTTTAGGCAAAGAGAATATTGCATAGGGTTTTATAGCATATTTTATAGATGAGGTTATTAAATAGACTCCTAATATACATGTCACTGCATGATTAACCCCACAATTCAAAATTCATCAATTTAAAATTAAACATATAGTTTCATAAAAAAAGGCGTAGAATTTAAAACTTGGTACTCTAACCGCGCTGTGGTTAATGCCCCTTTAATGCATTTTTATTACTATAACTTCATTTATTGAAAAGATGAAAACAAAAAGCATTGTTTAAATTTTACCTGACATGAGAGCGAGGTAAAATTTATTTTTTGAGTTATGTTATTATTCAATCCTAGGTGTGATATAAGTAATAAGAAGTTAGAAAATGACGTGAGTTACGGACGTAGTTATCAGGTTACATTAGGGAATTTGTTCGCGGGCCTTTTCTCTGATCCCGGGATTTCGGGATTGTCCAGAAACAATCCCGGGATCCGGGAATAGTTCCGGGATTGGGATAATCGTGTAAAAATCTGCTTTTTACTTATATTTTCATTAATTGAATTTCATTAAATAATTAGTTGGAATGTAAAAAAGTTCAACAAAATTGACTTAAATCGTCTCTAAAATAAACAAATAATTTCTCTTTTTAGACTTTTTAGACAAAAATCAATTTAAATTAAATAAAATGTATTCTTCTACGAGATAAATATGAATTAATAAATTATCATGAGATATGGTTACATTTTAGGTTTTGCATTAAAACAAATTCCTCCAAACATAAATAAAATTTTAACTCAAACTAAACCAATAAAATAAACAAATCACCTTCTTTTGTTAACAAGATTCCAAAGAATATGGTAAACATGCAATAAAATTAACTAACAGACATAAGAAATTAACGTACGAGCGATTTTTTATGCATATTATCACAATTTAAGCAAACAATATGCAATTGCGAACTAATAAAATCAGCTAACAAAACAAGATGGCTGACAAACTCTTAAGTCGTTCGTTTCGTTTCGTGTAATTTTCGTATGTATTTTTTTATTAATCCCGAAAATCCCGGGATATGTTAAATTTAATCTCGATATTTTCGGGACCGACATACACCGGGATCTCGGAATCTCGACTCACGATCAAATTCCCTAGGTTACATACACACGTAATAACGCTTACACAGAATCTGCGTTCAAATTTTTACTGGGAAGACATATATCTAATGATATTTTGTTGGTTGTTGGTTGGTTGGCATTCTCTTTTCTGTGTCTACGGGGACCAAGATATACGAAATTCTAGTTATAATATTAGGTTATATTATGACTTGTGTGAGTGTAAAAAGCTTCATATATTCAAGCGTCATTTATAATTATTATTGCGTAATTTAATTTGTGATTTTCGAATTATACAATTCAGTCAACACCTATTTCTAGCGTGAAGTAGTTCTTACGTTTCGGTTTAAGGTGGTTGCCGGCTCATTTTCATGTTAGGCATCCTAATCCTCGGGAGTGCAACGTATCTGTCATTGAATTCATGAATCATGTCATGAATGAAGTTGGTTACAGATGTCAATGTTGTAAAAAACCTAATTTCAAAACCAACTATGTACGGCTCATAATTTT